>OY720450.1:71071208-71281208 GCA_963082715.1 Harpalus rubripes
CTTGCGGACTCATGAAAGCAGGGTTGTTATAATAATAATAATAATAATAATAATAACATACCACTCAGATATTTTAAAAAATAAATATATATTCGAAAGAGCACTGTGTAGAAATAATTAGTACGACACTACAGACACTAGCGCCGTTATAAAGAAAATAGTATTAACATATGGGTAGTAATATGTAATATAGAAAGCAGACAATGATTTTCGAACTTTGTGATGTGTTGCAGTGATGCTTAGAAGCAAAATACGTGAAATTAAAGACTACGAATAACATTTTTTGTTAGCAAAATATAAGATTTGATTCAAAGTTATAGGAGCTGGTTTAATTTAATATTTCTTGTTTAGTAAATTGACTATTATTTAATATTTTTACATGTTTCTTTTTTTGTATAAAAAAAGTTCAACAGAATAAGCTTTTATTGCCTACAACCTACAAAACTGATATAATTTTCATAAGACACACATATTAATAATGTTTATTTGTACAAGTATAATAAAGTCAGTACCTTTCAAATTCTACTTCAATTCCAATTCAACAAAAATGTAATTTATTTCTTTTAAAACAACTATTTTTTTTTCTACAATATACATATTTTATACTACTCTGTTCTGAGATTAGCTACTCTGTTAACCCCTAATCATAAGTTTGGAGCTTGCAAACTCTTGCACTAACTGAACTGCTAATTTCGTTATTGTGAACGCTTAACTATAACTACATATGCCAAGCTTTCTGCACTAACTGAACTACTAATACTAACTGAAGGTCAGTTAAATAAGTGTGAAATGGACGCGGCCGGAGTTGAACAACGAGCGTTCTTTTTTTCGATCGATTAGGTCTTTTGTTAATTGTATTTCTCCAACTTGGATAAATGGTTAACGCCGTTTCCTATTACAGAACACTTTCACTGTTGACCTATTTTTTAAAAAGAAAAAAATAAAATCCGATGAACTGTAACTTTTACAAAATAATAATAAAGAAAAAATCTGAGTGTGGCCAACACAATACCTCCCGCCATTACCTGGCAGTTTATTTCTTATAATATAGTCTAATCTAATCCAAGTAACTACCTTTTTTAAAACCCCTCAACAGGATTAAATCCCAATTACAGAGTGGGTTCACATTCACACACACCCATGCCTTAGTGGGATTCGAAGGGCCTCTTAATATAAGGCGTTGCTCTATCCCTTGAGCCACCGGAGCTATAATAAAATGAAGATTAAATTTTAAATACCGGGATAGAATAGAATTCACTAATCCAAAAATGAGGCTTAGCTTAAACATTTTTGTGAGTTTTTATTAATCTAAATACATACCTACATATTTACTTATGCTGGAAACTGTATTGAATTCCTTTTCTATTGTTCTATTTACTTTTTTCTTTTTAAAACGTTACTAATATTACTTTGAAATGATTAGTTCTTTGATAGTGACATTTATCTGGGAGTTACATACATTTGAATAACTGCGTTTTGTTGTTTAAAGCGTAGCCTCTGGTATTTAAATTATAGTTAATTTTATAAATTTATCCATAAAATATATAGAAAAAGTATTAATGCAAATCTATAGAAAATTTAATCTTTAATTTTTATAATAACATTAATCTCGAAAAAATAACATTTAAAGGTATTTTTCAAAGAAAAACTATTTTGAGCTTCTAGTAAAGTGCCATTTCCGGTTATTCGATTTACACCAAAATCAATCGGGCTCTTTCCATTATAGAAAAAGTTCGAAATACAAGGTTTCAAAATTTTACGAATGATATTATTTGAGGTAGAGTGGAGGATCCACACACACACACATACACATATAGGGGTGAGTGGGGGGGGGGGTGGAGCGAGGCAAGAGTAAACAATTCAAATATCCCGCTAATTTATACAGTTCGGCTTACCAACCCTAGCGGTAAAATATGGTACTATACTGTCATTTATACGTGAAATAGAAGAACATTGTCAAGTTTATGAAAACAAAATTACAGGTAAGTTTTTATATTGCATCATTTTGATACAAGATTAGAGTCAAAGTATTATTATATTGCACGTGAAATAAAAAAGAACCAATAAAATAGTGAATATTGCATTAAAGTGTGTACCATCCTCTACAAAGTTTGCCGACAGAAAGCTTAAAGAGTGGCGTAGAACACGGGATAAAAACAATTTTTGTGATAATATTAAACGGGGTAAGAGTAAACATAGTGTTTACTCTTGCCCTGAAATTATAACAATTTCCCCATATAAAGAAGAATTGCAGCAAATTTTAAAAGGAAAACTTAAAGGAAGCAAAAAAGACTAAAAGGGATCTATCGCAGGCATCTACTTCTGGATTACAGAAATAGTCAAGCAAAACAATAGTAATAACACGAAAACTGTTAATGAAAACGACTGTATTTGTATTTGTTGTAAAGAAAAATACAGTACATCTGTTGAAGACCAAATTATTTGCGGAAAATGTCATCAGTGGGTACACGAAGGATACACTAACGTTAAACTAAATACCGACAAATATATATGCGATTTTTGTCGTGCTTAGGCAACAATTTTTGCAGTCGTTCACTTTTGCCTCGCCATGCGTGGCATGAGTAAACACTTATTTTTTTAAATAAAAAACATACAGTTTATTAACTATAATAGAAAAGAATTATTTTAATTTTTTTATATGTAAGCAAATGTATGAACTATATTTAGAGTTCAATAAAACTGCTGAAATATTTCATATATGAAATTTATTACATATTATCAAAAAACCGTTCACTCTTGCCCCACTCTCCCCTACATCATCGTGAAAATGTTAAAATTGGATTCTAGGGACCTTAAAACATTGTCATTTACTATAATTTCGATATGCGATTTTCAGCACGATCCCTATATTTCCCTTACCAAGCGGGAGGTAAAAAACGAACGCGGAATTGTTGAGCAGCTTATTTAACTTAAATATTTCTCTGATTATAACAATAACCTAAAAAAATTATAACGATACCTCGTTCATAACTTTAGACACTTTCTTTAAAAAAAACTTATGCAGGAGTATTTTTATGATTTGCTGTTTTGCATTAAAATAAAGGCGTTTATATTAAAAGAATATTTCAATGTATGTTCTTTTCCAAAAATTTTGTCGTCATGGAATCCGTTAAAATCCGCCATTATAATTTCGAAAAATTTTGTGTGAATCTGTGACGCTTCAGCTACGAGTCAACTTCACATTTACATAAATACTTTCTACTGAGTGTTAACTCCGTATGAACGACATTGTCGCTACACTTGATATCACGGATCCGTAACATCAGCAGTGAAAGTCGCCTACCGCTGCTCTCACTCATTCCAGAACCACCAGCTTTCGTTGGACTATTTAGTTACATCCATCCTACAGTTCGGACTTGTGCCCCAATGCAATGATTTTTCATTTACAAGAAAATCATGGCTAACTGCACCATTCTGCTGACTCGAATGGGCTACTTGCGGGCCATTTTTACCTTCCGTCACCTTTAGGTAAGGAAGGTATTGTCTTTGGTCAAAAAATTCGATGATGAGTTTTTACTCAATAAGCACGTTTTAGGGTCCCTAGAATACGAATTTACTATTTTTACGATGATGTCTGTATGTGTGTGTGTGTGTGTGGATGTGTGGGTGTGTGGATGTGTGGGTGTGTGGATGTGTGTGTGTGTGGATGTGTGTGTGTGTGTGTGTGTGTGTGTGTGTAACAAAATTTTCGTCCGCGATAACTCTAATACTACAGTTACAAAAATTATAATTTTTTCGTATACTTCTTCGTTACATCCATATGAAGAGCTGATTAGATTTTGGTTACAATTGGTCAACCGGAAGTACCATCATTTGAAGATTTTAACAGTTTTTCTTGAAAAAACTATGTTAAATATAATTTTTTCACATTTGATGTTATTATAAATATTAAAGAATATTTTATTCTCTATACGATTTGACTGCATTTTATACTTAATATTAAATGGATATAGAGTTAAAAAATTATAAAGATATTAAATTTCATAAAGTAGCCATAGCTGTGGAAACAGCTACTATATTAAGAAAATTTTGATTGAAAGATGTCAGTGTCAAGTAAAATTGAGATAGTGTGCCTGTCTTATAATTTTACTGGAAATATAGGATCTTTTGCTTTCTGTATGGAATTTGTATAAAATACATACAACTGCTTTAAGGTAATGTACAAGAAATAATAATAATAATAAATCTTTTATTTCTGCAGATACATTACACTGAATATAGAGAACGTCACAAAATAATAATTTTCCGTATGAAATTTGCATAAAATACATACAACTGCCGGAAGGTAATGTACAAGAAATAGAATATTTAATTTAGCAAGGAACTTTCCGTATGAAATTTGTACAAAATACATAGAACTGACGGAAGGTAATGTGCTGGCCACATCAGATTTTTTATTTAATATTTTTGAAGAGATAATAAAAACTTGCTACCCATATTTTTTCTTTTGGCAAAATTTTCATTAATTGGCCAGAAAAAATTAATGAAATTTTAATATTTAAATTACCGCCGTGTATGACGTAGAATAATGCCGAACCAATGAATGGCCGTAAAACAATACCATCGGTACGCCCAATAGCAACGGCATGTGCGGGTAATTCAAACATGAAAGATCAACTGTTTGACGTTTGATTAATAGTTTGGAGGTTAATATTATCGTTTGTCATTTTAATCTTGTATAAGCCAAGTTAAAATCCTTCCAAATCCTGCTTAACAAATCGAAATACATAATAAAAATAAGAGAAACTACGCAAATTGTAAATAATAAAGAAGAGAGACAGTAACAGAAAAATAAACTATTGTCAAAATCAAATTAAAACTCGCACTCGCTCGCCATCTACAGGTTACATTCTTCAAAATTCAAAATAATAATTTTAGAAAACATATATTTTTTTTACTTCTCGCTAAGAGAGGTATTGTATTCATGCTAAAAATCGCATATCTAGTTTTAAGGTCCCTAGAATCCGATTATAACAATTTTACGATGGTGTCCGTATGTGTGTGTGTGTGTGTGTGTGTGTGTGTGTGTGTCTGGATGTGTGTGTGTGTGGATGTTGGATTCACGATATCTCAAATACTATAAGACTTAAGACATTTTTAACTACGGATTTCTCAATCTAACAATAATGGGAAGAGTTGATTAAGTTTTGGTAACAATTGGAGACCCGGAAGTAGTAGTTACAAGAAAAAAATCATCTAAATATTATTTATCGAAAATTTATGTAACTACTTATATTAAAGAATGTTAAATTCTTTATTCGATAAATAAAAATTCATTATTGTATCTTCTATAGATTTAGAGATAAAGAAATGCATATAAAATAATTTGATGTAAAAATTCTCAAATCAAACTACTTCAAGGCAAGAAATTCAAATGTTTGTAATTGACACATAAATGTCACTGTCAAAAATATTTGTATGCCACTGTCAAAAATATTTCTACATTATTATGAAGATTATGAAAATAAAAAAGTCAACAACGTAAAAGAATATACGTAAAAAAGAATATAAGAGGAATTTGCGCAAAAATGACGAAAAGGAAAGTAGAAAAATAAAATTTCAGGATATTGAATATAAAGAAAATGTAGGTATTGTACATAATTTATATTAAAATATCCCATAGATTTTGCAAATATATGTGAGAATTATTTTGTAGTGAGTCATGAATATACTCGTATGTATTTGTATTTAAAAATATTTTTCGTTTTATGCGTACAACCAGGTAAAATATCTGGCGAGAGGTTATATGCTGGCCACATCAAATTTTTAAAATAAATTTTTTAGGTATTTAGTGATAGATATCAGATTTTCAGTACCACGCAAGTAGCCTATTGCATTTATGCTTTGTTGATACAAGTATAACTAATACAATCTACAATTTGCCTGCAGTTTTGGGATAACAATAGAATATGAATATGTCTGGAAACACAGTCTTCGCAATAGCGAAAGGGTTAATATGTAAAATCAATATCTACTTTGTAATTAGCTACATTGAACATAAATTAGAGACATTTAATAGCTATCCCTGTAATATGTGTTTCATTATACCATATTCGCCAAATTTACATATATGGGAATCCTATTACAAACCACAAAATCACATTTGCTCTTATGTTAACATAATTTTAGTTTCGTGCAAATTCGTGAATGTTATGTAATGAGGATAAGTCAGACAGCAAAGGGTAAATAGTTTATTTCCACACTTAAATAATGTAGGCATGTACAAGAATTTTATATTATCGTATATTTTAAACTTATTTTTCGCTCGGTCGGTAAGATCATTCATGCAGAAATCGGAGTGATGTATCGCATAAACCCTCCAATAAGTTTTCATATAGATAAAAGGCAGAACAAGTAATCTATGATCGCAATATAACAATGTAGATATGTCATGTCATGTCGTGCGTCATGAGGTGTCGAGGGTCGCCAGAGTTTCAGATATTTCATAAATATTGGGTGGAATTCAGTGGGTTGTATTAAATATCATTGTAATTTCTGTCATATCTGTCAAATGTCACATGAGATTCAACTGTTACATGGAGATTGGTCTCAGGGAAAAGATATATCCACTAATTAAATGCGGAAGTATAGCTGATTACAGGAGAGCAGGAATAAATTAAATGATAACCATCATTATAAAATTAGGTTAGTTAGTAATATGGCAAATATCATTTGTTATTTCAGAGCTGATTGAGAATAAATTTACGTTTATCTCAATGTTCGAAGCCACTTGAATTTAGTATAACTCTTTCCAATATTCGAAATAAACGATAGAGATTAATATTTCAATATGAATTTAAAGAAGATTTAAAATAAGTCAATCGTATATTTTCAATCTGCTGGATTAAACCAATAGGATATTTCAAGTCATAATATACTTGAAGCCGCTTGAATTGTCGAGGTAAACGTAGTCAATACAAGTTTTTAAAACAACCAACGTTTTAAGAAGTTTTATTTAAAATTTATGAATATATTGAAATAAACAAACTCACTGTATCACAGTTTTAATGTTCCTATTTAAATTTATTCATAGCCATCTGTATAAGGTTCCAAAATATAATGTGATTTGAACTCGTAAATAATTATTTCGATGCCCCGATCTAACCAATTCAGCCACAGAAAAACGTTCCATGATTACTGTTTTTAATAAATTATATACGAGTATAATAACTGTCAAACTGCATTATACTTTAGAGTATTTAGATACTCTTCGATGCCAAATTAAATATTCTATCCAACCATATCAAAAACTCCCACTATAGTCTTGCAGGACAGATGATATTTGTAAAAAACTGTTTTCCCATGTCGCCTATGTCAGGTCGAGAATCTGGAGAACCGGCTTCGATCCCGACCGACGCCAAATATTTCCAATTTTAAATGGCATAAAATTGACCCCTGTGGTGCACTCTCCACGCCAGCAATGAGTGCCCGTGAGGTGACGCCTGGTAAGCGCCCGCACGGTGCAAATATATCATCTTTACCGATATCTGTGTACAAAGCAGATTGGCACACCCAGCAATGGGTAATAAGCCGTGATGATATATTTATTTATTTATTTATTTATTTGCTACCCAAAAGTTACCGAACTTATTTTTTTAAAAAAGCTTTATTTATTAAAACTTCAAACCAACAAATTATCTCCTTCAAAATAATCCCCACCTACTGTTATACACTTGTCCCATCTTTTTTCCACTGTTCAAAACACTTTTTGTAGTCATTTTTTTCAATGGCATTTAGGACCTCCTGCGATATAGTTTGAATCTCAAATCTCTAGCATTTTAGCTTGGTTTTCATTTTGGGAAGACGAAAAAGGCGCAAGGAGCAAGGTCTGGTGAGTAAGGGGGATGGGGAAGAACATTTCTTTGCGTGGATGTCAAAAATGTGTGGGCCGGTGCATTGTCGTGGTGGAAATGCCAACTTTTGCTTGCCCAAAGTTCAGGACGTTTTCGCCTCACATTTTCCCTTAAACGCCTCAAAACGTCCACGTATAAGTTACCCGTTACTGTGGTACCCCTTGGCACAAATTCGCGGTGCACAACCCCCTTGCAGTCGAAAAAAACATCAACATGAACTTCACATTGCTTTTGAGGAGATTCAAACTATATCGCAGGAGGTCCTAAATGCTATTGAAAAAAATGACTACAAAAAGTATTTTGAACAGTGGAAAAAAGATGGGACAAGTGTGTAACAGTAGGTGAGGATTATTTTGAAGGAGATAATTTGTTGGGTTGAAGTTTTAATAAATACAGCTTTTTTAAAAAAATAAGTTCGGAAACTTTTGGGTAGCACCTCGTATATATACATACATATATATATATATATATATATATATATATATATATATATATATATATATATATATATATATATATATATATATAGTAATTTGTAAATAAAATTTACTGCCTTGGAAACCCTTTTGGTAAACATTAATAAAAACCGATCGTGCAAAATAGTTTATTAAAGAACGTGTTTTAAAAGACATGTTAATTGATAAGTGCGAAAGAACGTCTTATAAAATAAGTTCTTTATACTATTTTTTATATTTTGTGCCTTCTACAAAAACATTTACTTACTCAATTTGTGATTATATTTGGAACCATTTGTACATTTTCATGTAAATAATCTTCCCTAAATAAAAATAATAATAATAATTTCGACATTATATTATTAAAATGAATTGTCAATTAACAAAAATAAATTAGGTAAAAATGGGTTAAAGAAACGTCATCTAGTACCAACCGTCTAAAACAAAAAATTGCGTATCGAAATGAAGGTCATTACGATACGCAATCGCGTATCGCAATGACTTCATTATGAACACAAAATATAAAAATAATGTTTTTGAATTTTTTGAAACTGGTTCCCTGATTTCCATCTTCTAGGTACGAATCCGCACACGTTTGATTATTTACCTTTTGATTTATTACTTCATACACTTACATTAAGATCCGACACGCCCCATACATTTCACATTTGAGATACCTTTACATTCCCTCATTCGCCTGAATAACATCAATAGCCCAAAGCACAACAATAAGGCCATTTTAATGCATAGAACCAGTGAGATATGTGACGTTAATGCTTTCATAATGAAAAATTATATCATGTAATCTTCTTTCAGTGATTAGAGTACCATACAGAAATGCGATTTATTTGAATAATTGCGAATTTGTATACACGAGAGAGGATATTCACATATATTGTCCGAATATGTAGGCGTTAAGTAAATTATAACTTTATTGAATTAATAGCACTAAGCAAACTAATTGGTCTAATTAGTAAGTTTACTGGTCAATAATAATTAAAATTTAATTATAAATTAATTTCAGATCTGTAAATTATTGATATCAATTATACAATTTCAATGCTACATACTCATAAACATAGTGGATAAATGTTTATTGTTAAATTTAAATACACTATTCATTCGTTCTGTATTCGCTGTAAATGATACATCCATACTGAAACGTTTTTATTTATTTAATTAATTGAAGTTTATCAATTTATATCATGTTTATTTACTTAATTTATTTTTAACATTACAAGAATTATACTCGCACTGAATGTTCGCATCATGTAACAATGTAACTATCACAAATTCTAAACTAATGTGACGTTTGTGTTCCTCCGTTAATATATCTAACCCTTTCCTATATGTTACCAGAATACTGATCGCTATCACTCCTATTCTATTTGATCTGCTATCTAAATAATAACATAAAAAATCTGATGTGGCCAGCACATTACCATCCGTCAGTTACCTTTAATCAACAAGGGTATATAGCATTTTTGGATGTTTTTAACTGTTACTCAAGATTGGATATAAATGACATTTAACAGCTTTTATTGAAAAATGGATAGGCACTAATTCGGTATTATCACCTATCGATTCTGGGAACAAAATTACATAGATGTTCCAATTTTTATCACTCAGTCTAATTTTTGAAAGAAAATATTGAAAATTGTTTATTGTTAATAATATTTTGTTAAAATTTTTACTTAAAAAACTATGTAATATAATAAAAAATGAGCTTTAACTTTAAATAAATCCGTTTATTTTAAATACCAATTATGTCCGTTAACTACAGCAAGAAATATCAGAAAGACAAAAACAAGATTAATCGCCCGATTCAAAAATAAACTCACATGATACGGACAGTATAAAACGAATAAAATACGAATCGGTCACATCGACAGAATATAATAGTCTCCTTGCTTTTATCCACGCCACATTTAGTTGGTCTGGATGTTTTTTGTTAAATTGATCTTTTGTGTTTTCTATAAATTTAAACATTTACAAGCCAACGTATATAATTATTCGTCGACAAGTAATATTTTTCAAAAATACATATTGTGCAGAAATTGTGATTCTTTGTAGAATTTGTCAGTTTAGAAAAGGTCTAAGTGTATTAAGTATGTCGGATCATATTCTTCGATTTCAACCCTTAGAAAAAAGTTTATAAACGAAGTGAATCCTGTACTCCTTGTTCTTTGTTGTTTCATGTACTTGAATGACAATAACTTTGTTTTAAACTCAGCTTGGTATTTCTGTGTGGAATAACCAATAGGCTACTTGCGTGGTACTGAAAATCTGATATCTATCACTAAATACCTAAAGTTGAAAACGTATGTAAAAATATAAATTTTATTTTAAAAAAATTATACGTTTTTTACATACATACATACATACATAAAATCACGCATTTCCCACTTAGTGGGTTAGCACAAACCCGAAGGAATAACAATAACATCATCCAAAAAATAATCAGTCTCTCTTTCAACAACATTATTACTAACCTGACATCATAGGTACAACATATATTCCGCACTCTTAACATATTAAAGTGACCGATTTTCGGTAGCGAAATACCGCATCCGGACCACAATAATAGTTACGAAACAATCATCCTTCGCCACACATTCCTGTCTAAGCACACTTCTTTCGCCTCGGCCACATTCATAATCGCATTCATACACGCTCTTCTTCTCTTCCCACTCGGAAACTTTCTCTCTTTTAGTACCTTATCAATCACATCCATCCACTTACACACTGGACGGCCACGCAATCGAACACCCTCAATTTCACCAAGATATATACGCTTAACAAGCCGTTCACTCTTCATTCTCTCCACATGACCAAACCATCTCAACTGGCTCATTCCTACTCTCTTAACAACATTCTTCCTAACCATACATTCTTCATACACCAAATTATTCCTCACGCGATCCCGTCTTACATATCCACATACTCCACGTAAATACCTCATTTCCACGGCAGTCACTCTCTTTTTATGCTTTCCCGTCCATGCCCAACATTCGCTTCCATACATCAAAGCAGGCACTAGCACTCCATTATACACACTTAAACGAGCTTCTCTAGATACGTTTACGTTTCGAGCAAACATACCCAGAGCACCCATTACCTTACACCCCGCACTCACTCTCCTTTCAATTTCCCTATCAATTCGACCATCCCTTGACATCATACTACCCAAATATACAAACTCATTCACTTGCTCCAGTTTCACTCCATCCACCAACACATTGCACATAGTCACCAATTTACTCCTTTCAAATACTAACACCTTGGATTTATCAACATTTAACTCCAGATTCATACTTCTTCCAACTACATGTATTCTCTCTATCATTCTTCTGAGTTGCTCTTCATTTTCACCTAAAACTACTACATCATCCGCATACGCTAACGCAGGCACAATACTTTCACCAATTTGTACACCATCCATTTCACTCAATGCTCTCCGCAACAACACATCCATATACAAATTAAACAACCACGGAGACATACCACAGCCCTGTTTCACACCAACATTTATATGAAACCAATCACTCAACCTACCATCTATTCTTACAGCAGCCTCACTACCCTCATACAATGCACGAATTGCTCCCAGCAAGTTTCCATTCACGCCGTACTCCCTGAGTACATCCCACAAAGTATCTCGAAGAACACTATCATACGCCTTTTTTAGATCAAGAAAGCCACAGAACACCTTCTTGTTCTTATCAAGTGACTTCTCAACAATCGTACGAAGAGCAAACAATTGATCGACACATCCCCTCTCAGGCAAAAAGCCACCCTGAACGTCACTAATTTTTGAAATTGTTAAAGTTCGCACCTTATGAATTAAAACCTTACCAAAAAGTTTCCCGACTACACTCAACAAACTTATCGCGCGAAAATTCGTACATTCACTCGAACTGCCTTTGCCTTTGAATAATGGACAAATAACAGCTTTTTTCCAATCATCAGGAACCACACTACGTTTCAAACAAAATCTAAATAAATAAATTAACCATTCAAATACTTTCTCTCCTCCATATTTCAACATCTCATTTGTAATCCCATCCAAACCCGCAGCCTTACCATTCCTTACACGCCCCAAGGCATCACATACATCACTTTCATCTATATCATAATCATCTTCATTATCATTTTCACTACCAGTTTCACTACAATCGTCCCTCTCAATCTCACCTCCATACAAACCTTTAAAATACTCGCACCACCTATTCCTCACATCTGATTCATCCCACAATAACTCTCCATTCGCACTTCTAACAGCTTTCACAACTCGACCACTTCCACTCCGCAGTCTCTTCACACTCAACCAAAACAGTCGCTTATTCGTACTAAAATCATTTGTTAATCTTTCACTCAATAAGTCATCAAATCGCTTTTTACTTTCTCTCACCACTTGCTTCACCCATTTATTCTTCCTTCTATACTCTAACAAACATTCTTCTCGCAAGCGCCCAGGCGAATCCTTAACATTTAAGAACTTCAAATATGCTCTCTTTTTCTCAGCAATCGCTTCTTTCACCTGATCATTCCACCATGCATTTTTCGGACAAGAGCCTAATCTGCTTTCACCACAAACTTCTTTTGCACATTTGAGGAGTGAATCCTTAAATTTCAACCAAACTTCATTTATATTACAATCAAATTTAGACACATTCGGGCAAGGATTCATTCAATCTTTCAACATACTGCATTCTGACATCCTCATTCAAAAGAGCAAAGGATTTTACGCGATATCTATCACTAAATACCTAAAGTAAAGTTGAAAACGTATGTAAAAATAAAATTTTATTTTTTAAAAAATTATGTTTTCTAATAAGTTAATAAAGAATATCTTCTTTGACGTCATTATTTTGAACTGGAAAAAGGGAAGTATATTTAAGAATGTAACCTGTAGATGGCGAGCGAGTGCGAGTTTTAATTTTAATTTGACATAAGTTCATTTTTCTGCCACTGTCTCTCTTCTTTATTGTTTACAATTTGCGTGGTTTTTGTTACTTTTATTACGTATTTCGATTTATTAAGCAGGATTTTGAAGGATTTTAACTTAGCTTATACTCGTATAAGATTAAAATAACAAACGAAAATATAAACCTCTAAACTATTATTCAAACGTCAAACTGATGATCTGTCATGTTTAAATTACCCGCACATTCCGTTGCTATTGGACGTACCGATGTTATTGCTTTACGGCCATTCATTGGTTCGGCGTAATTCTACGTCATACATGGCGGTAATTTAAATATTAAAATTTCATTATTTTCTTCCTGGCCAATTAATGAAAATTTTGCTAAAAGAAAAAATATGGGTAGCAAGTTTTTATCGTCTGTTCAAAAATATTAAATAAAAAAATTGCACGCAAGTAGCCCATTAAATAATTTGATTTTGAATATTCTTTGTGAATCAGTAATGAAAAGAGTTGTAGATCATATAAAAGTTGCTTGAGATTGTTTTCGTGAATTAGCTAACAAGAATTAGACCGCATTGTTTTATTTAGATTACGTATTTTTTTCTTCTCGCGGAGTAAATTAATGTTTATATTTATAATTTTGTTTTTGTTGGATACACGTGTTTAATTTTTCAATTTAAGAGAAGGGTAGTCCAGGTCTGGTTAGAAAGTTGATCACGATAGGCTATTCGATCGGAAAACAATTAGAGGTAGACCACCGAAGCTTAGCTCGAATCAATTGTTAGTTTGTATTTTGTAACACAATTAATTTTGACATTATTATTACTTTGGTAGACCGCATCCACGTGGCGATATTTAAGCACTGAGATTGAAAATATAATTGCTTTGAAATTGTTTAGAGATCCATTCCCTCATTCACTAGGCAATCTACTTCTCTGCGACTCAATTCTAGGTATACAGCAGTGACGTAGTCTTATGCGTTTTTGAAATTGTAAAATTCATCTTCTTATGAATTAACATTTTATAGAACGATAAATACAGATGGATGACGAAGAAAGGGTACCAACGGCAGCAGTAATAATTTTGTTGTGCCTGAATCAGAAACATTCAACAAGAAAAAGGAAAAAGTTTTGGATCAAACGACTTTAAATTCGTCATCGCATGTTAAGCATTACAATTGCAATCGTGCTTTAAACAAGCGTTAACCTTGCAATCTGCATGAAATTGTTGGCGATTTCTATCGAATTGATGGGACAAGCCGGCAACCAAACTATTGTTTAGACCTTAGGCTATCGAAGTATTGCACCAATCGGATTGCTTGTACCCAGTTACTAGAAGATTTTCGGGATATTTCGTCGAAAGTGACGAGATTGCTCGATCAGATTGCTTAAATTTTGCCATGTGAATTGACACAAATCTAACGTAGTCCCACAAAATAATAAAATTTGTATATAAAGCTCTATATAATTCTTATTAATAATTCTTTTTTTTACAGGTGAGTCCTATTTCATTTCTCTCTCAACTTTGGGTAAGAAAAATGAATTTATTATTTATTTCAGTATAAATAAAAAATAAATTTAGTTTTTATACAAACACTGGAAAATTAGAGGAACACAAAAGAAAACATATTTTACGATATCTTTAAAGCCTTATTAGACTGAATTTGGTAGCGGCAAATTAAAATTGCGAAGACTAATTAAAATCTAAATATTCCATTTTTTATAAGTTATTAATTATTAGTAATCATTACGTAAAAATTAAAAGTGTTTGTTTTTAGCATTAAAAATGTCACTTTATGCCACTGTTAAAAGTCACAGATCATTGTTACTTTTGACACTAATGTTAAAAGTGAATGTCAAAAAATTATTAGAAATACAAATTTGAATTAAAAAATCAGATGTGGCCAGCACATAACCTCTCGCCAGATATTTTACCTGGTTGTACGCATAAAACGAATATTTTTAAATACAAATACATATATTCGTGTCTCACTACAAAATAATTCTCACATATATTTGCAAAATCTATGGGATATTTTAATATAAATTATGTACAATACATTTTCTTTATATTCCATATCCTGAAATTTTATTTTTCTACTTTCCTTTTCTTTTTCTTTATATTCGTCATTTTTTCGTAAATTCCTTTTATATTCTTTTTTACGTATATTCTTTTGCGACGTTGACTTTTTTTATTTTCATAATCTTCATAATTATGTACAAATATTTTTGACAGTGGCATACAAATATTTTTGACAGTGACATTTATGTGTCAATTACAAACATTTGAATTTCTCTTGAAGTAGTTTGATCTGAGAATTTTTACATCAAATTATTTTATATGCATTTCTTTATCTCTAAATCTATAAAAGATATAATTATGAATTTATCGAATAAAGAATTTAACGTTCTTTAATACAAGTATTTACATAAATTTTCGATAAATAATATTTAGATGATTTTTTTTGTAATTACTACTTCAGGTTGTCTAATTGTTACCAAAACTTAATCAACTCTTCCTACTATTGTTAGATTGAGGAATCCGTAGTTAAAAATGTCTTAAGTCTTATAGTATTTAAGAAATCGTGGATCCAACATCCACACACACACAAAAGTGATTTTATTTTGTTTGAAGGTTTGAATCACTCCGCTTCGCGTCGTGTTCCAAACTTCCTTCTCACAAAACAAAATGTCACTTTTAACACATATCATAAATAACTATTTTACTATAAATAATTGAAACGACAACAAAAGCAGAAATGATTGTTAACTCTAGAACTATAGTGAACATGAATTAAACACCCATATTCAGTAAAACTAAAGACCGAGCTATAATTAACACTTCGATAAATGATAATCTTTATTAGGTGGCTACATTTAGGTGTTATATCGTCACAAATATGAAAGTGTAACAGTTCAAAATTCGAATCATTATTTTAACGTTTACGTCCGGTTTATGTGATTCACATTATGCTAAACATACATTTATTATCACCGTTCTACGAGCTATCAATACCTCTGCGGCCACTAAGCGATTATTTATATACAATGTGCGTCAAAACGCTCAATTTCTACTGAAAGCCGGTATTTTTTACAGTTTCTGCCAACTGTAACTGATGAACTTCCGAATCTAACATCGATGACGATACAAATAGCCCTTGTCTATATATAATGTGAATGTCAATCGATATATAACATTAAATCAAAAGTTCCAAATAATTCGAATTCCTCTTTCCAGGGGTATGTAAATAGGCAGATGTTTGCACACCCCTAATCAGCATGTATGCAGGAAATGTGGCCATTATTTTGGGAACAATTTTCATAGGAATATGGGTACTTACTATTCGTGCCAGTTGACATCGCTAACTGCTATGCTTGTTGACTGGAACCCCCTTAGTCATTACATTGAACTCACTTCACTAGGTATTTAGGGTTTATTTTAATTAATACCAACACCATGTAATTTAAGGTTAAATATATTAAAATAACTAAAGGTTAAATACAAATGCAATTACACTTTGATAATAACACATATTACTTGTGTAAAACATTTAAGTACTGTTTGGCGATTATGACAACGTACAATTACTACGTTTACATGCAGTTTTGAAAATGGTTTCAGTTTTCAGTCAAAATTATGCAAAACTGTTTACATGCAGTTTTCAAAACAAGTTTGAAAATTGATTTGAAATCAGTTTCGGCACATGCGTATTTGGCTAATGTAAGTGACAGATCCTCTTCACTCCAAATACTTCGGTTTGCTATTATTCCAATTATTTTTTATACTTCGTAGAACTACGCACTAAAACTACACAACTGTCGGTATATTTTAAGGTTAGTAACACAAAGCGACAGGAACGTTATGCTCTGTACGCATGCTCAATATCGAAACTAAATTTTAAGTGTTTACATGAGTAGTTTTGAAACTAGTTTTTAAGTCCAACCCATTAATTTTACTTTTGGTTTGAGATAAAACGTTTTAAAAACGGATTCAAAACTGCATGTCAATTCAGTAAATGTCATTTAGCGTACAATTTCGACACTACAACCATGTTAATGCAATCTCACTTTTACGTAGCTCCTTAAGCCCATTTGCTAAGTTTGTACGAATAATTGTTTACTTGTTCTTAGCACAAGCGTGTGCAACCTCGCTTGGAGCCGCTTGCTTGCGTACTAAAGCATTAGACTTCGTCGAGAAAGTTCCTAAGTGATTAATGCTGACTTTACTAAAACTTGTCTCTTTACGTCTCGCCTAAGTTGTATTGCGTCTCTCTATATTTCATAAATTTTCTCAATGTTACAAAAGTCAGAGGTTAAAATTATTTTATATACATAGCTTTTTTGGCTGTTCCCCTAATTATGTGGGTGACAACGAAAAAAGAGTTTTTAAATAGATTTCAAATAGAATTTATTGTACATTTACAGACACGTGAAGTCAAAAGACTATAATGACATTAAAGACAAGAGTTACATTCCAAGCTTATATACTAAATTTTCTGGTGTGTGTATAACCTACTCTTCAAAAACTAGGAAATTTACAAATAATTCGTTCACAAATTTTAATTCTGAATAAAATTATGTTATTTTAAATATTCTATAAATAATTTATCTTTACATGAAATCTATCGAGATAAACTACATACATTAACGCCTAATACAATAAATTATTATCGTACAAATTACAGAGCATCGAAGAAAAATAAAGATATCGCTAATGCGTTTTTACTATGAAAACATTTATCCAATAACTCTTTTAGTAGTTCAAGCCTTTCAGCGCTGCCTTGAAATATAAACTGGCAAACTTTACAAAATTTAATGTTCATAGTTTATAACTGTTGCCGGTTACGTTAGTTGTAATAATAAATCAAAGAAGATAACATTTGCTTTTCTTTCGCACTTTCCTGTTATCGTAATAAATTTCCCCGGTAAATGATACGCTTGTTCTTACCTAATGTCATACGTTGGCGGTGAATCAAAAACATTTTGTTATAGATTATAACAAGCATAAAATATTAAAGATAGATATTGTATTGTTCATAATGTTATAAGTATTCATTTGAACGACATTTTCCGCAGATAAACGAGGATGATAATAATTCTAAATATAGGAACTTAAGAAATAATTTCAAAAGGAATACAAAATAAAACCTAACACCTTCAGTATATTATTACCCTTTTTTGAAATATATTACATAGCAAAACTATTCTATACAATTATAGTTAGTCTAAACAAATAATAAAAATTCATTTTTGTTTAACATCTACTTTTAATATAACAAATTGTTTAAAATCTGATTACTAAATCACTTGAAGGTCTTCAGAGCAAAAGGGAATTAGCCACACTTTAAGCAAATACGACATTTTTAGATATATTTACTTACATAAATGGTAACAAGCCACTGAAGAAATATTCGGGGCTATTCTGTAACTTAATCATTATTATTTATCGATCATTATCGAGGTAATGATCGATTGCAATTCAAATTGGGATTCTGTAAGTCACTTGATCATTAAAATTGGTTAAGGATAGTCGATAACACACTGAAATTTATCGATCAGTAATATGCTGTCGTTATCATATTAATGATCGATAACAAATGTCAAAATCAGATAAAAGTATCAGAATTATATATCGCCTGTACTTTCAAAGCAATATACATAATTGGATGAATATACAAGTAAGCATTTTATATCATATTATAAATAATTCGTAGTATTTACATTTTTATATTGTTTATAGATTTAGGTTATGTATTCACAACAAGGCACTAAGAAATGCAAGTTCAAGATGAAAATTTTAAACAAATCTTTTAGGTAATCCGAGTACTCGCCCAATATTTAATCATAACACTCAAGCCTCATCTGCGAAATGGTAGAAATTCGGGGACCGCACTACTGCTAGAAAACGCGAGGCCCACAGCAATTATTATGGCATGTAGGGCCCCTTCGAAACTATATATTTATCATTTCCACCACAATTTTATTGTATTTTTTCTTTGCAAATTGCTATTATTAAAATATTGATGAAATTTACTTTGTTGGATTCATTCTTGTAATCAATAAAATATTCTTTGTTGTAATCAATAATTTTACAGTTATAGTTTTCAATATAACAATGCCAGAGAAATATGCGTTTTGAAGCATATTTCTTTTACTTTTTTCTACTAAATTTTAATAGTAATCAGGGGAAGATCGGTGAAAAAGAAAGAAAAACATATAATCGCTCAGCTTTCAAAATTTCACCGTAGTTTTTAAATGAATAAAACGATATAATTATTTATAACTAAAAAATATTTTATATTACTCTTCTTAAATTAGGTACTGATTTTTCTTTTGGAAAATTTAGGTACATACATATTGATAAATTAAAAATCTCAATTGTGCGATTGAAATACTTATTGGTAAATGACTGCCAAGTTCATATGAGCGCGAAATGCGTAAAATTGTCAAATAAATGACAAAGAAAATTATTGTAGTTATATAATACGAAAATTGAGACAATTCATATCTTGATCATTAAAAATAAACTATTGTCATTAATTTAACGATCGATAATAGATAATGATAAAGTTACAGAATAGCACAGATTATTTGGTTAATGCACAGCAAATGGCAGTTAAATACTAAATTCCGATTTGATGTGATAGCAATTGCCTTCATTTATGTTAAAAAGAGAATAAGCAATACTAGATTTTAAGATGGCTGACATTAATGTCGTAGCTATCAAGAAAATTTTTTTGATTCTGCTGAAAATAACAGTGACAATGATGATATTTTTAATTCGGACGATTCTGTGACAGATAGAGATTTTTCTCAATTCTCCAGTGTGTGTGTGTAACAAGAGAACGCAGTACAATATAGGTTTTTGTTTTATGCGAAATGTTTCTTTTTTGAAACAAATTCATAAGTTATAATTTCTAATCAGAAATAAGCAAACAAACTGGAAGTATTGTTTAGAATAAAAAGACTATAAGCTAGCTTGCTTTGGTACTTGAAACTGTAGCACTTGGATGCAGAAATGGATGGACTCTGTGATGTATAATTTTATTTCATGTTCCTCTATTAGCAAAAATTCATGTTTTTCTTTTTTCGTAAGAAAGGAATAAGCCCTATTTTTTATACCAAAAGACATTTTTATATATAAATATCATTATTAGATTTTTAGACGGCATTAGTCTTGTTTATTTTGTAATAAAAAATGAAAACAGCAAAAGTGGTTTTCAAATATGAAAAATTACGATTTCAGGATTTGATTAAAACTTGTATGTGATTGATCTTGGTTCCTTTTTTGAGTGACTTATCGCCTTTTGCTCCCAATCCTTTGATTTGATATTTAATTGTTGAAATTTTTAATCTTATATACAATATCTTTCCGTTGATCGTATCTTATTATTTGACATTAATTGTTTTGCAGTGGTATCTGTGGTTATTACACACTAAAATTGTTTATTAATACAAAATCATAATCATTCATTAATATGAGCTATTAATGAATGATTTTATGTAAATTTATTAAACCCATAAATAAAGGTCCATTCACAGCTATGAAAATAAAAATAAAATAACGCATAAAAATAAAAATAACGGCATCTAAGTAATATATTCTTATGAGACTATTCACTTTACTCTAAAATAACAATAAACATGAGACATAAGACATAAAAAGGATTTGCAAATGTCAAATAATCCATACAAGCAAAGGTGTATAGATACTTAAACCTCACCCAGACAGTTATTGTTTTCTCTTTCCACTTTGCTAGTAAATATGAAATTTAAAGTAATACCTATCACTTTATATTTATATTTATGTTCAACTTTAAAGAATAACAATTAGTAACAAACAATCTTACAATATATATATATATATATATATATATATATATATATATATATATATATATATATATATATATATATATATATATAGGGTGTTAATTAAAAACCGGGCCATAGGCGTTTAACATGGGAAATCAGTTTTTCCTTGCGCAAAACTTCCCATTTAATTTTAAATAAAAATGTTTCCAATAAATATTGTAGAGAATTAAATTCTACACTAGCATCACTAAACAGATTTTATTTTGCATGTTTAGTAACCTGTAAAATCAAATTTGAAATTTTATAAATATTACTCATTTGTAGTGATAGCCATGAAATTTAAACAAAATTACAAAGAAATGCATATCGTTTGAATTGTCAGAATTTCGATTGTGCAGGTTACAAAATAAAAATAAATAAAATATAAGCAATAATTTAGATGTAGATTATAAAAACAAAATAGTTTGAAGGACTTAGGATAGAATATAATTATCAGTAATTTTTATTTGAAAATCGAATTTCTGAGAGTTCAAATGATATGCATTTCTTTGTAATTTTGTTTAAAATCCATGGCTATCACTACAAATGAGCAATATTTATAGAATTTCAATTCGGATTTTGCAGGTTACTAAATATTCAAAATAAAATCTGTTTAGTGATGCAGGTGTATAATTTAATTATCTACAACTTTTATTTGAAACACTTTTGTCTAAAATTAATTGGGAACTTTTGCGCAAGGAAAAACTGATTTCCCATGTTAAACGCCTATGGCCCGCTTTTTAATTAACACACTGTATATATATACTAATAGCCAAATTTGAACAAAAGGATAAACAAATATTTTTCTGTCAGAATAGTTAATGTCTCTTGACAATGTCAATTAGCATATTCTGACAGATAAAATGTCAAGCATTTGTTTATCTTTTTGTTCAAATTTGACATGGCTATAGCTATTAATAGGAAAATGAATAATTTTAAAAATTATTTTGTGCCTAAAATATTGGATAATTTTCATGTATTTGGTATTTTCGGATGGGGAAATTTGTTATCTTTGTATTGACATTGACGTAAGTTAAAACGGGGGTCAACGGTTTGCAAAAAAACTGATTTCCCATATTAATTTCCTATGTACACCTTGAAAACAATCACCCTGTATATATGTATATATACAGAGCTACAATTATATAGGTATAGCTCTAAAAGTGGCCAAGTCAAAAAATGTACTTTGTGAGAAATAGCAATTAAATGTTTTTCAAGTAATTGGAAAAATCAAGATTTAAATGTTTCCTTTTTTTGCTAATATTTTTCTTTTTTTAGTAGTTATTACTTTTTATGTTTTATAACATTTTTTGTAGTGTGAAATAATTTGGAAGGAGGGATGGGGTTTGATTTGGTCACTAATATATTTTGAATATAATTCATTTTGGTTAAAAAGTTATTTTTAACACAGATATTTGACTTGTGCAATTTCTTCTTGTATAGAGATTACATTTTAGAAGACTTGGTCAGTTTTGGAAGTATACCCACTATATATCGGTGCATCATATTTTGTAATTATTAAAAAGCCCTGATAGGGTAGTACAAGTAGAAAATATAGCTAACGATTCAATTACCGACAAAAACAAAAACTAAAAGGAACGGAAGGAAATATGCAATAAAAAACATTCTACGACTGAGTATGATGCTCCAGGTATGTAATGAAAACTAAATGTATATGGAATACTTTTTCGATGTAAATTTCGTTTAAACCAAAAAAATTATATAGTTGTCTTTATTTAGAAGCTATGTGTACCAAATTATGGCACACGTTTTTTAATTTCTTTTTACCTTCCGTCACCTTTAGGTAAGGAAGGTATTGTCTTTGGTCAAAAAATTCGATGATGAGTTTTTAATCAATAAGCACGTTTTAGGGTCCCTAGAATACGAATTTACTATTTTTACGATGATGTCTGTATGTGTGTGTGTGTGTGGATGTGTGTGTGTGTGTGTGTGTGTGTGTGTGTGTATGTGTGTGTGTGTGTGTGTGTTACAAAATTTTCGTCTGCGATAACTCTAATACTACAGTTACAAAAATTATCCATATGAAGAGCTGATTAGATTTTGGTTACAGTTGGTCAACCGGAATTACCATCATTTGAAGATTTTAACAGTTTTTCTTGAAAAAACTATGTTAAATATAATTTTTTCACATTTGATGTTATTATAAATATTAAAGAATATTTTATTCTCTATACGATTTGACTGCATTTTATACTTAATATTAAATGGATATAGAGTTAAAAAATTATAAAGAAATTAAATTTCATAAAGTAGCCATAGCTATGGAAACAGCTACTATATTAAGAAAATTCTGATTGAAAGATGTCAGTGTCAAGTGAAATTGACATAGTGTGTTTGTCTTATAATTTAGCTGGAAATATAGGATCTTTTGCTTTCTGTATGGAATTTGTATAAAATACATACAACTGCTTTAAGGTAATGTACAAGAAATAATAATAATAATAATAATAATAATAATAATAAATCTTTTATTCCTGCAGATACATTACACTGTATATAGTAAACGTCACAAAATAATAATTTTCTGTATGAAATTTGCATAAAATACATGCAACTGCCGGAAGGTAATGTACAAGAAATAGAATATTTAATTTAGCAAGGAACTTTCCGTATGAAATTTGTACAAAATACATAGAACTGACGGAAGGTAATGTGCTGGCCACATCAGATTTTTTTATAAAATTTTATTTTGTTGATTTATATTGAATTTTGGACAAACAAAATGATTTTATCCTGAAAATTATCATAGTTCCTGGAAGAAATTTATGAAATACCCTTTTAGTAGCCAAAGTGTTAAAAAAAGTTGACTTAATAAAAAAATTATTGTCCGAGTACTTTCAAGGCTTTTTTGAAATCCGGAATTCGAAACAACGTAAGTAAACAATCTAATATTAGAAAATATATGAATTTTGGAACTAATTTTTTTATATCAATATTCCCTTTGTTTGAAATGTAAATGGAAGAAAATATATTTTACATATCTGACTTTTGCTTGAATGATTGCTCTGTATTCTGAATATACGCAACATAAATCAATACATACATTCGTTAAATTGAGTGGGTATCCCGATACGATATATTAAGATAAGAGAATATGTATTTCCAATATTTATTACAGTATTATGTCTAGGTGGGGCCAGTTTTAAAAAATTTACGTCAAATTATTTCATTTTTACCTTCCCTCACCTTTAGGTAAGTAAGGTATTGTCTTTGGTCAAAAAATTCGATGATGAGTTTTTAATCAATAAGCACGTTTTAGGGTCCTTAGAATACGAATTTACTATTTTTACGATGATGTCTGTATGTGTGTGTGTGTGTGTGTGTGTGTGTGTGTGTGTGTGTGTGTGTGTGTGTGTGTGTGTGTGTGTGTGTGTGTGTGTGTGTGTGTGTGTGTGTGTGTGTGTGTGTGTGTGTGTGTGTGTGTGTGTGTGTGTGTGTGTGTGTGTGTGTGGATGTGTGGATGTGTGTGTGTGTGTGTGGATGTGTGTGTGTGGATGTGTGTGTGTGTGTGTGTGTGTGTGTAACAAAATTTTCGTCTGCGATAACTCTAATACTACAGTTACAAAAATTATAATTTTTTCGTATACTTCTTCGTTACATCCATATGAAGAGCTGATTAGATTTTGGTTACAATTGGTCAACCGGAAGTACCATCATTTGAAGATTTTAACAGTTTTTCTTGAAAAAACTATGTTAAATGTAATTTTTTCACATTTGATGTTATTATAAATATTAAAGAATATTTTATTCTCTGTACGATTTGACTGCATTTTACACTTAATATTAAATGGATATTGAGTTAAAAAATTATAAAGAAATTAAATTTCATAAAGTAGCCATACCTGTGGAAACAACTACTATATTAAGAAAATTCTGATTGAAAGATGTCAGTGTCAAGTGAAATTGACATAGTGTGTCTGTTTTATAATTTTACTGGAAATATAGGATCTTTTGCTTTCTCTATGGAATTTGTATAAAATACATACAACTGCTTTAAGGTAATGTACAAGAAATAATAATAATAAATCTTTTTTTTCTGCAGATACATTACACTGTATATAGAAAACGTCACAAAATAATAATTTTCTGTATGAAATTTGCATAAAATACATGCAACTGCCGGAAGCTAATGTACAAGAAATAGAATATTTAATTTAGCAAGGAACTTTCCGTATGAAATTTGTACAAAATATATAGAACTGACGGAAGGTAATGTGCTGGCCACATCAGATTTTTTCACATTTGATGTTATTATAAATATTAAAGAATATTTTATTCTCTATGCGATTTGAATGCATTTTATATTTCATATTAAATGTATACAGAGTTAAAAAATTATAAAGAAATTAAATATCATATATTAGCTAGCTATGCTATAACTCTGGAAACAGCTGATGTATTAAGAAAATTCTGATTGAAAGGTGTCAGTGTCAAGTGCAGTTGACAGTATGTATGTGTTATAATTTTACTGGAAATATAGGATCTTTTGCTGTCTGTATGGAATTTGTATAAAATACATACAACTACCTTAAGGTAATTTATAAGAAATATAATCTTTTGCAAGGTACTTTCTGTATGACATTTATACAAAATACATAGAACTGACGGAAGGTAATGTGCTGGCCACATCAGATTTTTTATCTTTTTCTTTAGAAATCCCAGTGAGGTCCATACATTTTTACAAAATCTTTCTTAGTTCATTAAATTTCAGTGATCAGAAATGCCCTTTTTTACGATTTAAATTTAAAATCATTACATTCGGCCACACTGCAACATTATACACGATTATAAAAAGCTTAGCCGTTTGTCAAAAATATCTCTATCTGGAACATACCAAGTAAATTAGAACTCAACAAGAGAAAGTATTAAATAAATTGAAAACAACTATGTAAAACGTTTGGTGCGTCGTCCTGTTTCTATTTTCTATTGAATTTACGCTGATAGAAGTTAAAACCGCAGAGTTCACTGTGAGTTTGGATAACTAAGCAAAGTTTTTTTCATTATGGTCCCGTCTGTCTGTTCGCTCGGTGTGCTTCGACTACTTAAAATGTCTGGAGCTACACTTCTCTTTGCTCTATTTTCAAATATCTATTTAATTTCAACTGAACTGTCTTATTCTCTTAGAGCCATTTTCACCAAACTCAATTAAATCATTTATTCTTAAGTTTAAAATAACCAAAGGAATAAATACTACATAACTGCAGATTTTATTTCACCAATCTCAGTTCCCTTTAACAACGGTATAAATTAGTATGTTTATATCGACGTCCTTAATCGGATTTAGGATTAGAAATCGTATTTAAGAAAACTATGTAAACGATCAGGATTGGATTTAGAATCGGATTCTATATAGACTTTACCAACGAGATTTATACATAAATCCGATTTACTTTCGCGAGATAAACAGCGATTTAACAAAAAATTTAATAGTAGGTACTGAAACAATAAAAAAAACTCAGAGTAATTTATTCATCTTTCATGGTTTGACAGTTATAATATGTCAACGATAAGTTAGTATAATTATTAGAAGAGCAATGAGAAATCCGTGGACGCAAGAAGAAACAGAAATTTTTCTGAAATTAATCCTGGAACGAAAAATAATTGATTTGTTAGATGAAAAAATAAGTAAATGTTAGATGAAAAATCTAAATAAATATGAAGTCAAAATTGTCAAAAGTGAAAATTAATACTAGTCAATAATGTTAGAAATCCGATTAAGGACTACGATATAAATTTACTTAATAACATAGTTAAATTAATCCCCTCGATTTATATAAAATTAATCAATTTTACGTATCGCTAAGAGAGGTATTGAATTCATGCTAAAAATCGCATATCTAGATTTTAGTGAATAAGCACGTTTTAAGGTACCTAGAATCCGATTAAAATATTTTTACGATGATGTCCGTATGTGTGTGTGGATGTGTGCGCGGATGTGTGGATGTTGGATTCACGATACACGAAATACTATAAGACTTAAGACATTTTTAACTACGGAGTTAAATTTTTTATTCGATAAATATAAATTCATTATTATATCTTCTATAGATTTAGAGATAAAGAAATAAGTATAAAATAATTTGATGTAAAAATTCTCAGATCAAACTACTCCAAGGCAAGAAATTCAAATGTTTGTAATTGACACATAAATGTCGCTGTTAAAAATATTTGTATGCCACTGCCAAAAATATTTGTACATTATGAAAATAAAAAAAAAAGTCAACAACGCTAGAGAATATACGTAAAAAAGATTATAAAAGGAATTTTGGAAAAAAATGACGAATATAAAGAAAAAGAAAAGGAAAGTAGAAAAAGAAAATTTCAGGATATTGAATACAAAGAAAATGTATGTATTGTACATAATTTATATTAAAATATCCCATAGATTTTGCAAATATGTGAGAATTATTTTGTAGTGAGACATGAATATATGTATTTGTATTTAAAAATATTTTTCGTTTTATGTGTACAAGCAGGTAAAATATCTGGCGAGAGGTTATTGCGTTTGTTTATTGTTATTGTTATTTAACACTCGCATTTGTTTTACTCCGTCCTCTGTTATTAGTGGTACTAATTTAATTTTATTACACATTTTCTGTTTTCGGTTCCAGGTCCTCAATGGGGGGGGGGGGTACCCTACCTGACTGCGCCACTGCTTCTGCTTGTTTTTCAGGCTTTATCTCAGTGTCAATATTCTTTCTTAACATGACCATAGCAACAACTCATAATACCCTTGGGCATTATTTGTTGTCGGTTGGACATTAAATATCTAACACATGAATTTATTGTACGTTCGACAGATTACAATACATTGTCACAGTTTGTTTATTTTTGTATGAATAATATAATATACTTTGTTATAATTGAAAAAAATAAGTACATTTTTATATTTAAATTTGGGTTTATTTATATACAGTGGTATTCTACAGTCACTGTTAAATTTAAAGATCATCTCTAAATGAATTTAGAGGTGACCTCTAAGAAAAACGTATTCTACAGTCAAATTTTACCGCTGTTAGCGCTAACATTGTTCTTTAACCATAGATGTGGCTATGGGCACCTTTAAACATTTAGCAGAGCTCTGTTAAGTTTCAAATATGGCCGACGATCATTGTTTTGCAAGAAATTCGGGTTTTGAGGGATGTTTTAGATTTGAACAGAGGACGAATTAGAGTAGAGTAGAAAGAATAAACCCATTTGAGTTATATAATGATGAAGAATTCAGGAGAAGATATAGATTGAAAAAAGAAACTGTCAACTTTGTCACTGATTTGATTAGGTTAGAAATAGAACCAATTTTACATCAAGAAAAATATATTATCGCCGATTTACAAATCCTGTTAACATTACGTTTTTATGCGAAAGGTTGCTAATAAGTAGAATCAGGTATAGGGAAACACGAATAAATTATTCATATTACCTAACCTTAAAATATCAATTCAGTTTTTGAAGCATTCGTGTCATAATTTACTTAATTTTAGGTGATTTGCATGATGTCAGTCAGGCCACTGTATCACGAATCGTAGCATATTTCTAAATTATAAAATTAAGAATAAATAAATAATTTGTTATAAGTTCATGTAGTATTATAATTATTACAAGTTTTAATTTGTATATGATACCTGTATTGTGTTAATTCTGTACTCTATTATATAAAAATGAAATAAATTTCGTAAGTGAATCGCATTTTATAGCCAAACATACTTATTTTCAAAAATTACAATTATTAAACTTCAACTTTGACAGTTAACACACTGTTGCCATATATTATTTTGCTTAGAGAACATCTTTTGTTAGCAACGCTCTGTTACCGACAGTAGAATAACATAAACCATAAAAACTAACAGTCACCTCTAGCTAGAGATCGTCTCTAAGCAATTTTAACAGTGACTGTAGAATACCACTGATAGTATCTAAACTAAAATAAAACAATTAACACAAAGCACTATTTATTTACGCGACAATTATTTCACTCCAGGCGGGCTGAGATATTTCACTCCAAAATCATAAAATTCTGCTTAGAAGTGTCGGCATACATTGTTAGGGAAGAATTTTATTATTGGCATTATTTGCACATTTGTAGTCCCGCAGTCTGAAGGATCCTCCACGCACTTATTCAAAGTGCTCAGATTCTCAGGTTTATATATGAAACTCCAGACTGTGAATAAATGTTAAATAAATTCTAAACTTCTTTCTAACGGCTTGTCCACACGATTTAAGTATTTACCCTACAGGGGATTATTGGATTAACGAATTAATTTTTATCACTTCTTGTCCTCAATTACATTACCATCAACCGGAGAATTAAACAAAAAGTATTTCAAGGACATTAACACCCTCCAGAAAGATGAAATTAATTTTATCAGTATCCTGTTTCATAAAACTTGTAGTTTTTACTATAGTTATTAACTGTAGTAGCAACTTATGGTTACTACAGTAAATAATCACGTTTCATAAAAAAATTCTACTGTAGTACTCTAGGCAGGTGATTTTACTACAGTAATCTGAATTTAACCTAAAAATTTAGACAGCGCGGCAAAATATCAAAAGAAATTAAAAAAACAGTCTAAAATGGGCGCGAGCAAACCGAATTTGCGATGGTATATTTGAATTCCGCACTACTGGTGGAATAAACCACGTCTTGAATGGATATATGGAATCTAATAAGAAAACTCCATCCGTATACGGTCTTCGGCACTCTTCCATTCTGTTATACAAACTACTATTTCTCAGTATCCTAGCGTCGTCGGCTCTTCCTGGCTAATTTTCGCAACAATAATAAAAATTAGGGATCGACCGATACCGATATCGGTATCGGTATATCGGCCATATCGGTCTTCTTGGCCGATATCGGTATCGGCCGATATGTAAACCACGATATCGGCCATATCGGTATCGGCCTAAAAAAATATAAATTGCTTAATATTTCAGTTGCTAAGGATTTTTTAAAGGAAAGGAAAACATAAATACTAAATAAAAAACAAATCAAGTTTATTCTTATTCAAAATTTAGCAAAAAAGTCATTAAAAATGTAGGAGTAAAGTTACACACTAAGGGCCGGTATTTTCATCTCCGGATAAAGTTCAGGATAATTATCCGTCAGATAAATGATAAAATATCGCATCAAAATAAAAGCATAAATGATATAAATTATATTGAATGTCATTTTTTGATGCGATATTGTTCATTTATCCGACAGATAAGTTATCCAGCACTTTATCCGAAGATGGAAATATCGGCCCAAGTTAAACAAATTAATATTTAAGGTTAAGTTTTGGCAAGTTGTAATGTAACAAAATTATGCTTTCTGCTCTTTCCGGAGTTAGACGATTTCTTGCGCTTTCATAAACATTTCCAGCTAAAGAAAATAGCTGTTCACTAGCAACACTACTTGGCGGTGGTGCTAAATATATTATTGCACATCAATGGAAAAATGGTTAATGCGTGTAACGGTAACAGTATATCATTATAAATCACTTTTACCTCATTTATACAGCAAAACATTTACGACAAAATTTTATGGCCGATATATCGGTATCGGCCGATATCGGATATGAGTATATCGGTATCGGCCACAAAAAATCATATCGGTCGATCCCTAATAAAAATAATAATCAAATACTTAGCACAAGTGTGTTCCATATAATGGTCTGTGAGGTGACGCATGCTGTCTTGCTCAGTACCCTTTGATATATTATTGTCATTACCAAAGTAGCTGTGTTGATATACTTATTTTACTTATTAAAATTATCTATTTTATTTACGAATCAACGGTCATTTTTTATATTTCCCTTCTGAGCAGAACTTAAAACAAAACGGAAAATCTTCCAGAATCTTATTTGCTTTGTAATATGCGGGTTGACAATTCACAATCTTACAAGGGAAGTAGAATTTTCAGTGAAAGTGAATTCAGACATTTGCTTACATATATTTGAGTTATGAATCCACCTTTCTACATAATAGTAATATCAAATTCAATTTCCTCCTCATTTTATTTATATTTGTTATTAAGTATTTTATTTCTTGCATACAATGTTCCACAAGCCATACAAGTAGCTAAATTTAGAAATTGGACGGTGTTATGCAGAAAGCATCCCTTCACAATTTTTTTCTTCTGCTTTTGATGAATTTTAGAAAAATTCAAAATACGCAGATTAATTCTACAGGCAATAGACGGTAGTATATACCGCATAACAAGAAACTGAATTTGTTCATCCAATTTCATTTAAAAATCAAGAAAAAACAATTTGTGGATTGATTACTTTCTGCATAACACCGTCCAATTGATCTCAGTAATGAAATTTCTGTATCATGTCATGTCAGAAATGATCCCTATGGCCCTAACGTTATTTTTATCAATTGCGCGTCTTCATCTCGCGTTTTGTATTCAAGGGCGTCGGTCTCGAGAGATACTGATTTAGGTCGACATAAATGCATCCGAAACTACGGAATAATATAATCAACAAGATTTATGGAGTATCTTTAATTTTTTATTCATCTTTCACTTTAATGTAGCATGCAACTTTAAATCATGATTCATGGTCTAATAAAAAAGCGATAGCCATGATTTTAAGTTAGAGAAACGACTAAACTCAAGTGCTAGAAAATTATGATTTATGGGTGATTTTTACATGAAAACTTTTTATGAGTCAAACCTAATCTTGAAGACTATAAATGTTATACAATTCCAATATTTAAACCGCGTCATCCTATCTAATCGGATCAGATTGGTGCAAGAATTTGTAGGGAAGCACTGAAAATAGCTATTTGTGTATCCTAGCAATAAACATAATACTTTAGTGAGACATAAAATACCTAGTATTGTTTATTTTTATTTTTTAAGTAATTTAAATTTCTTTCATAAATTGTTATTCTGGTTAAATATTTACAGTGGTATTCTACAGTCACTGTTAAAATTGCTTAGAGACGATCTCTAGCTACAGGTGACTGTTAGTTTTTATGGTTTATGTTATTCTACTGTCGGTAACAGAGCGTTGCTAATAAAGGATGTTCTCTAAGGAAAATAATATATGGCAACAGTGTGTAACTGTCAAAATTGAAGTTTAATAATTGTAACTTATAAAGATCGGTTCGTAAATTATTGAAGTTTAATAATTGTAACTTATAAAGATCGGTTCGTAAATTATTGATTTTTTTAAAAAAAAGTTTGGCTACAAAGTGCTATTCACTTACGAAATATATTTCATTTTTATGTAATAGAGTACAGCATTAACACAAAACAGGTATCATATACAAATTAAAACTTGTAATAATTTTAAATACTACATGAACTTATAACAAATTATTTATTTATTCTTGATTTTATAATTTAGAAATATGCCACGATTCAAGATACAGTGGCCTGACTGACATCATGCAAATCACCTAAAATTAAGTAAATTATGACACGAATGCTTCAAAAACTGAACTGATATTTTAAAGTTAGGTAATATGAATAATTTATTCATGTTTCCCTACCTAATTCTACTTGTTAGCAACCTTTCGCATAAAAACGTAATGTTAACAGGACTTGTAAATCGGCGCTAATATGTTTTTGTTGATGTAAAATTGGTTCTATTTCTAACCTATCCAAATCAGTGACGAAGTTGACAGTTTCTTTTTTCAATCTATATCTTCTCCTGAATTCTTCATCATTATATAACTCAAATGGGTTTATTCTTTCCTGGAAAACTCTAATTCGTCCTCGGTTCAAATCTAAAACATCCCTCAAAACCCGAATTTTTTGCAAAACAATGATCGTCGGCCATATTTGAAACTTAACAGAGCTCTGCTAAATGTTTAAAGGTACCCGTAGCCACATCTATGGTTAAAGAACAATGTTAGCGCTAACAGCGGTAAAATTTGACTGTAGAATACGTTTTTCTTAGAGGTCACCTCTAAATTCATTTAGAGATGATCTTTAAATTTAACAGTCACTGTAGAATACCACTGTTAGTGTCTATAAATTTGGAGGAATGGCTGCTTGACTGTATGATTTATGAAGAAAAATAAATTAAGACAGTAATTAAGTAAGATAAATGCAACTTTGCCTAAGAGTAATAAAATTTTAACATACACATAAATTAAAAAGAAATTTTATTTAATCACAACTCACTAACTTCACATTAAGCTATTCTGTAATCACATACATAAAACATATGCAAATAACCACTAGATAAACTTAAAGTTAGACTCTCATGATATTAGAATTTTCAACCAACAATCCGTAGTTTGTAGTTGGCAGACGGGCGCTTAGGGGATTCTCTTCGTTTATTTGGATGGATAACCCTGAAAACATTTGCGTAAAATGCGTAAAATCCACGAAAAAGTATTCACCAGCAAAAAATATATTGACCTAAGTTACAAACTTTATGCAAATCGTTTACACTTTCATCAAAATAATACATTTGGTTTGAAATCATATTCACGAACTAAATACGACTCTGATTCAAAATGTAACAGCGATTGGACAATGATCTAGAAAGTGAAACTTCCACATATGGAAAAGACATCTTTGCAGAAAATGTTGTCAATGCTCAATAGAAGAAATGACGTGTGTAAGGAGAAAGACATCATCACAACGGAGCAATTAACTGTTTCGTAAAGGAACAATAAAATAACATCAGATTCTTGCGGCCATAGGGTGTGAAGCCTCGTGAAATTCATCAAAGAATGTTACAACAATACTATTGTCTATATTGATGAGAGATGTTAAGTTTGTTATGAGGTGTGACAAGCAAGATCAGAGTTACTGACGATTATAAAAAATGTTATTATTATTGTTTAAAAAACCAAGTCAACTCTGTATTCATATTTTGTAATCATAGTCATCTGTAAAGAAGAAAAGATGCAACAATTAAAAACCCTTAACGATGAAAAAAAATATATAAAAAAAAAAAGTCGGTGACGAACCAAGTGAGGGTTCACTCGTGTTTTTCATTCTCTCTGAATCTTTCTTTAAAAAATCAAAAATTCATTATTAATTTTTGCATCTTGGCTTTGAATTCCACCTTATAATCTTAAATTTGAATAATTAAATATTATTGATTGAATATCGTCGTTTAATTGTCTAGTGGGGATCTTTTCCTTTCAGAAATAGTGAAAGTGTAAGTGTTTATTCGTGCTTGTGAATAGTATTGTATTCGCCAGCAGTGGGCCATTTGAGCTCAAACCCTGTCTTCAAGTCGAGCTAATTTGAGCGTCGACCAGGACAACGGCAATCGTCTTCAAGTCAATTTTAGTACTATGGACACATGCGCCAATGAACGCTTCTTGGACGAATCCCAAGAAGTCGATTTGTTAAGGGAGGAATTTAAAAATGCCTTAATTCGTATAAATGACCTTGAGCTATCTATTGATGCTAATTTTAATCCAAATTTTGATACATTAATGACAATAGAAATGTATTTTTCAAAAATAAAAAGAACGAGAAGTGAGCTGTCCTTGTTGGCCCCCAAAGCGCAGCCGTCAAAATCTAGTACTGCACTAAATAAATGTAAAAAACTGCCCGCTATTGAATTGCCATCTTTTAATGGTAAAGTAGAAATGTGGCCGTTATTTTATCAATCATTCAAATCAAATGTACATGAAAACGAGGCGCTCTCAAACGAACAAAAAATTAGTTATCTAATAGGCAAACTTACGGGCAATGCTCTAGAAATAACAGGGGGGATATTGCCCACACCTGAAAACTATGACATTATTTGGGACGGCCTGGTAAAGCAATACCAGGATGAAAGAACAATGGCTAAGCAATACTTAGACAATATTTTCAATATAAAATTTAGTTCAAAAAACCCAAGTCATTTGACAACGTTTGTCAATAAATTTTCCGCCTCCGTAGAGGCTATCAAGCAACTTAATATTCCAGACATTCTGGATTTCGTGCTATTAAACTGCGCATCCAAAAAGGTGGATCCAGAAATAGTATTGCTATTTGATACGATATTCCGCGAAACGGAATTTCCTACTTGCAAAAACTTCTTAGATTTTGTTAGAGATCAGGCAAAGATCTTGGAGCGTTTTTCATCTGTAAAGGGATCGCCAAAAGTGGCGAATCATTCACGCACATTTTTGGCGGCAGATGAAAAACCAAAACAAAAAATACCTTGTAAAATACCTTGTATTTTGTGCAACAGTGCGGAACATTCCAATCTGTATTTTTGCGAAAAATTCCATAAAATGTCAGTACAAGACAGATTTGGATTTATAAAATCAAAAAATGCATGTTATAATTGCTTATCCAATGTTCATTCAGTAAAAAACTGTCCATCACGCTATAGATGCCGGGAATGTAACAAAAAACATCATACATTTTTGCATTTTTCATCTTCTACTCAATCTCCAACCAAACAAATAACGGAACCGGAGAAAATTGACACTTCATGTCATGTATCCACAAATAATAATGGTTATGTTTTGTTGTCGACAGCACAAGTTTATGCAACGAACATAAATAAAAAGAAACTAATGATTAGATGTCTATTAGACAATGGGTCACAAAATAATCTTATAACAAAGAATTGTTGTGAAAAATTAAAATTACCGATCACACCGCTCGAAAACTCAAAAATTCGGGGGATCGGGATGACAAGTCGCCCAGTTTATGGGTATGTAAATTTTGACATAGAATCGAGAGTATCGCCTCATAAGTACAATTTAAATGCATTAGTAGTAGAATGTATAACTGATAATTTACCTTCGTGTAAACTAGATGCTTCAAAATTTCGGTCCTTAAAATCCATTCTTTTAGCCGATAATTCCTGGAATGTACCGGGAAAAATTGACGTAATTCTAGGGGCTCAAATATATCCCTCTTTAATACTATCGAATCGATTAGGAACCGCACCAGTAGCCTATGATACAACATTAGGTTATGTGCTGATCGGAGAAATAAATAATAAAGTTGTACCTTCTGAATCCTTTTCGTCATTTTCTACATTTACACAAAACAATTCAGTATCTTGTTTGCACAAGTTCCAGGAACTAAAAGAAGTTCCAAGCAACAAAATCAAAAACTCAATAAAAACCTGTCACAAGCCAGGGTTACCCCCCAACGTGGGTCCTCCTCCGCCACCTCCATGGTTGGTTTACAACCCAATGCTTCCTTATTTTTGTGGCATGCGCCGACCAGGGTTTTGGCAGCCACAGACACATCAGTTTGTATATTTATCTCATGGGCCTTTGATAATATATCCTGTTCGTCAGCGGCTCATGGCGGGGCCTTTGTGGGGCCCCCGTCAACCTTCATGGCAACAACCATTTCCGATTAATTTCAACGTCGGGATTATACAGCCGCCCCTACAAAACTTTGGAAACAACTTTTCCTACATGCAATAACTCTACAATACTTACATTTGAAAGATTTACATATCATACCTTTCACATTCGATTTGATTCGTCATTTCAATCTCAGCTTTATCGTTTCACATTTATAAAAAGGTTATTTGACATTTGACTGAAGTCACGTCAAGCAATGACGATTATTTCTACTTCATTCCACGTCACGTTGTAAATGTAAATCTCTATCAACAACAAAAGTTCGAATAGGTTGGTATGACAATGCCATCTATCAACAAATTTTGCATGTTTAGTTTTCATCAATTTAAGAAATTAGACACGTAGGCAGTGTGCAACACTGAAACGTAATTTCGGTTGCATTTGTGATGCAATTTGTATCATGCAAGTAGTGTTGCATAAGGTTGCGTCATCAATTTGCATAACTTCAAATACTCTATACGTTGTCTGTTTATGAATATTCATGATTTATCATTTTGTTTATTTCTTGATATATTTTTCCGCTGTATTTATTACTGCATTTGTATATTGTCCATATATTGTTTAGACGTCATAAGACTGCAAGTAGTCGATGTCTCCAATGGTCAATCCTATTGTCTTTGAATTCTCTTTAGTTTGCCTCTTACTCTTGAGCAACTGAGAATTAAAATCCTTATTTTGTTTTAATTGCTTGGAGACTTATATTTAAGTATTGCTCTCAGTATATGATAAACCTACCTCATCTACGAATGATTATTTCGTTTTATATACTTTGGATATCCAATGCAATACTACCATTTGAAGTTAAACATCCAATTTTGCTGCCAAAATCTGATCACATAGTCGAATTAATTATAGGTTATTATCATATTTCAAATTGTCATGCGGGAACAGATTTGTTACTAGCAATAATTCGTCAGAAATATTGGATTATTGCCGGTAGAAATGCAATCAAACGAAATTTATACAAATGTAATAAATGTTTTAAGGCAAGACCGATTAGCACACAACCTAAGATGGGGGATTTACCGGATTATCGAGTAACTGTTTCAAAGCCATTTGTTTACACAGGTGTAGATTATGCAGGCCCAATTAAATTCATAAAATCAAGACATAAAGGCCAACACGCAAAAAAGGCATACATTTGCATTTTCATTTGTCTAACTATAAAGGCTGTTCATATTGAATTGGTTTCAGATCTAACAGTAAATTCGTTTATTAACGCGTTTAAAAGATTTGTATCAAGGAGAGGCCCCGTTTCACATTTATATTCCGATAATAGCACTACTTTCATAGGGGCTCGAAACAAGTTTAATGAACTGTATAATTTTGTGCAGTCGACTACATTTCATAAAACATTATCCAACGAATTAGCAATGAATGGAATAGAGTGGAAAACAATCCCGCCATACAGTGCTAACTTCGCAGGGATTTGGGAATCTGTAATAAAAGGCTGTAAGAAACACTTATTCAGAGTCATAAGTAAACAATTATTAAGCTACGAAGAACTGATAACGCTCTTAACACAAATAGAAGCAGTTTTAAATTCTCGTCCTCTATGTGTACAAGGTGCAGAACTCAATCCAGAGTTATTAACACCGGCCCATTTTCTGCTTCAAACCCCATTAAAACGATTGCCTATAGCTGAACCACTCAAATCCAAATCCACTTTGGTACATCGCAAATATTTACTAGACTCACTAATAAAATCATATTGGGAAAAATGGCAATTAGAGTATTTAACTTCTCTACAGATACGCCAAAAATGGCTAACATCAACTAACACAGTAAAAATTGGGCAGGTAGTCATAATTAAAGAAATTCGATTACCACCATTAGAATGGCCATTAGGAATTATCACTAAATTATACTTTGGAAACGACAAAATAGCTCGCGTCGCGTTGGTAAAAACAGAAAACGGTGTAATCAAACGCCCAATTAATAAATTATGTCCACTACCAACTCAATAGATAGCTTAATTGTCGTCAATTTTCATTATTGTTGTTTTGTTAATTTGTAAAAATGTCACTTTGACACAAAATGTCATTTTGACATTATGCCACTCTGACATATTGTCAGATAGACATAATGTCACTTGTTAACTGTCACTCGATGTTTCTGTCGAGTTGATTATTTTTTGTTTTTTCTGTTCGTACTTGTTTTTTCCAAGCAATTGTTAGTTGCAGTGCATTTTTTCGCCAAATCGAATTAATTATTATGCACCACGCAAATTTCTTGTGCCCGGGAATATGTTAAGTTTGTTATGAGGTGTGACAAGCAAGATCAGAGTTACTGACGATTATAAAAAATGTTATTATTATTGTTTAAAAAACCAAGTCAACTCTGTATTCATATTTTGTAATCATAGTCATCTGTAAAGAAGAAAAGATGCAACAATTAAAAACCCTTAACGATGAAAAAAAATATATAAAAAAAAAAAGTCGGTGACGAACCAAGTGAGGGTTCACTCGTGTTTTTCATTCTCTCTGAATCTTTCTTTAAAAAATCAAAAATTCATTATTAATTTTTGCATCTTGGCTTTGAATTCCACCTTATAATCTTAAATTTGAATAATTAAATATTATTGATTGAATATCGTCGTTTAATTGTCTAGTGGGGATCTTTTCCTTTCAGAAATAGTGAAAGTGTAAGTGTTTATTCGTGCTTGTGAATAGTATTGTATTCGCCAGCAGTGGGCCATTTGAGCTCAAACCCTGTCTTCAAGTCGAGCTAATTTGAGCGTCGACCAGGACAACGGCAATCGTCTTCAAGTCGAGCCAGAACGAGCATCGACCAGGACAGCAAAGGATTGCCGTTTCAACCAGATCTCCACTACTGTTGCGTGCCCTCAAGCGCAACGCATCATCAACCAGAATAGCGGCATTCAGCCGTCTCAACTAGATCCCTACTGCCGTTGCGCACATGCAAGCGCAGCGTGTCCATCTCCTCACGCATCCGAACCCATCACCGCCTTGAGACGCAACCAGCGTCTCCTACTCCTGTTTCGTCACCGCTTCAAGACGCATCCAGCGATTCCCATTCCTGTTTCCTGTCATTAGATCCCAAGTCCCTGCCCCTTTTTTAAAGTCTCCTTAAGTCAAGGTCAGTACTCTTGCTTTTGCTTGTGATACCTCAAACAAATTTAATAATACAGTCCACTCGCGATTATTGCAAATAACAACATACAATTAGTCCATTAGCGACTTGGTCCTTCGAACTTAACTTAACAAGAGAAAAGTATACGCATGATGACAAAAAATAAAACATTTATTCACAATCGCTCAGTAATGTAACAGGCGTGAATTCGAAGCTACATTTTTGTTTACGTTTAGGGTGATTCCCATTATGCTAAACATACGTTTATTATCACCGTTTTCTACCGACTGTCAATACCTCTCGGTGGTCTACCAAGCGTTTATTTATATACAGCTTGCGGCAAATCGCACAATTTCTACTGACAGCAGGTAGTTTTACTTATGAACTTCCGAATCTAACATCGATGACGATACAAATAGCCCTTTATATATAACGTGTATGTCAATCGATATGTAACCTTTAATCGAAAGTTCCAAATAATTCGAATCCCTCTTTCCGGGGGTATGTAAATAGGCAGATGTTTACACACCCCTAATCACGTATTTGCAGGACATATGTGGCCATTATTTTGGGAGCTATTTTACACAGGAATTTGAGTACTTACTATTCGTGCCAGTTGACAACACTAACTGCTATGCTTGTTGACTGGAACCCTCTTAGTCACTACATTGGACTCACTTCAGTAGGTATTTAGGGTTCATTTTAATTAATACCAACACCATGTAATTTAAGGATAAATATATTAAAATAACTAAACATGTTGAAATACAATTACAATTTGGTTAAACATTCAAATACTGTTTGGCGATTATGACAACAAACAATGATGTTTAGTGTTTATCTATACTTGTTCTTTACACAAGCGAGTGTAACCTCGCTCGGGAGCCGCATAAATGCGTTCTAAAAGAATCAGACTTCGGCGAGAGAGTTTCTAAACGATTAACGCTGACTTTACTAAAACTCATCTCTTTACGTTTCGCCTAATTTGAACTGCGTGTGTTTATATTTCGCAACATTTCTCAATGTTACAGTAATATTACGTGTTTCTAAACATCAAAATTATTGTGAATGATAGTGGCAGCGAAATTTCAATATCTGGTACACCATAGTTATTATGATAATTTTAAATAATAGTATATTGAAAAACAAGTATCATAAGACAATCCGTTAACAGACGAGAGTGCATTGAGATTTTTTAAAAATACTATTTTGCGTTTTTTTCTTTTGCCAGTTTGTGTATTTGTGTTGTAAATTTTGTGTGATTGTATATGTTACCAGACAACCCCGATTTCAGGTAGTGTTTCATCAAAACAAGATACCTTATTTTGATGATCATTTCTTGTCTTGGCTTGATTTTCGAGACAAGAAAATAAAAATTTCTTGTCTTGCTCATTTCTTGGCGACGTAATTCTAGTTTCAAGAATTCTTGACATTTCTTGTTTCTTGATATTTTAGGGGAATCCCCTTGTTCTATCGCTTTATCCAATCCGAACACTCAAGTGTAGCGTTGGCGTCTGCTCTGCCCTTGCCGCTGTCCGTTACATATATTTGAATATTACAACTGTGTAACCAAGGAGTTGTGTTTATATTCGTATTACAATAAATCATAGGCTACATGGCTTATTAAAATATTTAATTTTATAAATTAATTAAAAAATATATAGAAGTATTAATATAATATCTATACAAAATTTTATAATCTTTAATTTTTATTATAACATAAATCGTGAAAAAAAATTATAGATATTCCGGTTGCTCTATTCAGTCTATTTGCACTAAAATATAATGGCTTCTTACTTCTTTTTGTATTAGAATCAGGTAGAAATACATGGTTTCGAAATTTTCTGAATAATAGTATTAGATTTGAGCTTATATCCTACAACTTTTATTTGAAGATTTTTTTTCTATAATAATAATTTGGGGAGCAATGCGCTAGGAAAAACGGTTTTCCCATATAAATACCTATGTAACTGATTTTCGAGCGCCACCCGGTATTTATATATATATACCGTGTGTCTATTTTAAAGGTGTACATAGGAGATTAACATGGGAAATCAGTTTTTTGCAATTTCCTGCTCGCCTAATTATTTTAAGCAAAAATGTGTCAAATAAAAGTTTTAGGGCATAAAATTCTGCATCTAAATCAATAAACAGAATTACCTTTACATGCTTTGTAACGACATAAATTAATTATGAAAATGTCGAAAATTACGTTGAAAATATCGACAACCATGGAATTTAATAAAAAATAAATAAATGCTTTACGTTTTATCTGTCACAACATAAGTTAACTTATTTGACGTTTCTGACAATTTGATAAAACGTCAAGCATATTTTCAACGTAATTTTCGACATTTTCATAATTAATTTATGTCGTTACAAAGCATGTAAAGGTAATTCTGTTTATTGATTTAAATGCCCTAAAACTTTTATTTGACACATTTTTGCTTAAAATAATTAGGCGAGCAGGAAATTGTAAAAAACTGATTTCCCATGTTAATCTCCTATGTACACCTTTAAGACAGACACACGGTATATATATATATATATATATATATATATATATATATATATATATATATATATATATATATATATATATATATATTATCAGTTATCTCGACTGTGATAGATTTCGAGTAATTGTTAACGTATAATATTAATGTAATACTATAAGCTTTAAATGTTGTCAACAACTGTTCATTATTAGAAAATGTAAAAAGTTTAACTAGCACGTAGGTAGGTCACATCAATTTTTCCTATTATGACACTAACGACCATTCGCCATCACCAGCAGATTTTCTTTTTTGTATTGGCTTGCTGAAACAAATTCAGTTATAAAGACATTGGACAAGCTTTCAACCGAATTATCTTAATGCCAAATAGCATTCCACTTTAACCTAAATGCCCCAAAAAAACTACAATGGAACATTAGCGAATTATCATGTGAAAAAGTGCAAGGTAATGATAAAATTGTCATTAGCACTGTAATTAACCTCATTCAAATGAGATAGAATGAATTATGTACATAAGAAACGTAGGTACATTTAACTTTAAATTTTTTTACACAATTTTTTCTTACTAATTTCTATCACATCTAGAATACCATCCACAAGTGTGGAATAATTAAATTAATAAAGAAAATGACACTTTAGTCATTTTTTCATTAATTTTCTGGCAGTGCTTGGAGGATTTACATTTGTTCATTCAAAAGAATCGTTTCATAACCTTAATCGGAAAGATAGTTTGACAGGTATTTAATTAATTATGTATTTTTATTTTTTCAAATGCTTCTCAAATGCCAAACCTGTCTGACAAAAAAAAATATTATTAGTGTAAGGGCTGGTAAGAGAACGCACTTTTTGGTTTTTTTCTTATAACTTTTATATGTATTACAAAACAAAAATAATAACATAAATTTTTTGATTATACACTTTAAGAAAAAAATATTGCTTGAGATGAGAAGGTATTATATTTTTATGTAAAAAATCTGATGTGAACACCACACGACTTCCTTGTACGCAAGATCAACATGAAGTATGGACCCAGTTATAAATTTGCACGTATTTGACGTATTTTTTGTCCTAATCAAAAACTAGCTTCATTACAAAAACCAAAAAGTATATAATTTTTAAATTTACATATCTCGCTTATACAAAGGGCTAATTTAATAATACTTGATGTGCTGATGCAGACTTTAATTTTCTAAAACTCTTATTTGAAGCATTTATTTCTAAAGTCAAAATGAAACCATTTTATTCAAGAAATGCTGCGAACAACTTCCGGTTATCCTATTTTTACTAAAATCTACTATGTTATTTCCATTGACATAAAAGTCTTATATACCAAATTTTAAAAGCACACTTTTAATTTAAAAGCGCCTTTATGGAGTGCGCTTTTACGATATATTCTTATGAGAAGTGTGCTTCATAAAAACGCTTTTTTCTTGAAGCGTATTATAATATTCATATTATGCTACTGTACACACACTATAGAAGATGAAGAGAAATCTAAGCGACTGGAGTAGTGATGTAGGGTTGAAATTATACAGGAATGCAGTCCAGTTGTAAGTTTATTTAATGAAGTCTAATGTCGACGTTTCGCCTCTATTTGAGGCTTCATCAGGACGAAAGACTAAACAGTAAGATGTTTCCACTCAGACGCCATTTTATCTATAGTTGTGGGCATGACATCACGTTTTGTGTTTAATAATTAAATCTTTATTATATAAAAAAATTTATAATATTTTTCATGACGTGCTACATTTATATATTACAATTGTTTTATAATTTAATGACGATGTCCTTTTGGCCCAATCATTTTCCTGAGTGTAAACATCTTACTGTTTAGTCTTTCGTCCTGATGAAGCCTCAAATAGAGGCGAAACGTCGACATTAGACTTCATTCAATAAACTTACAACTCGACTGCATTCCTGTATAATTTCAACCCTACAACACTATAGAAGATATTCATTGTGTTACTAGTACAAAAATGTTAGTGTTTTAGTTCACCGCTGGCGGCGGCAGTCGTCACAGCAACACAGCTTTGGCTGAAATTGTAAACACTACAATTTAAAAAATTTCAAATAAAATGTTGAAACACTTGAAGAAAAAATAGTATATGTCATTCGGAGTAGAATGCCCTTTTTGTGTTTTACCCAGCTTGCCTGGCCTCGGCTAGCGCCTCGGCCGCAATAGCTGGGTTCAACACAAAAAGACCACTTTCTACTCCTAATAACATAATATACTGTTATTATAATAGTGCGCTCGTAATAGACGTAATACAGGCCATTACCTTTACATTGTGTCGCGTATGTATTTCTTCCTTCCATTTTTTACAACTCATTTTGAAATCTGTTCATCTGTTTGCAAAGCTTACGTGATATAAACATCACTCGTATTGAATTTAGAAATTGTAGACGTTTCATATATTTCTTTTTGTCTCTGAATCTCTCAAGTTTTGTGAATAAATATTGACGAATCAACAAACGGTGTTTATTTCATTTGTTCAAGGATCGAGAGACATATAAAATGAAAAGACAAAGAACCTAAAGAACAGGCATATACATATGTATACTAATAAAATTTTATGTTTATACTAGGTATATATACTCAATTTTGAGAACTATTTACGAGTATTTTAATAATAATTATTTGAAATTTAATCCTCCAGAGGCGCTTTTTAGAATTACATGAGCGGGCGCGCCTCAGAATTTACAGCGCATTTGGGATTTTGTATGTATTGTCTCTAGAGTTGAAAAAATATTACAGTATGTATAAAATATACACAAATATAGAATTTTGAAAATATGTTATTTCATAATGAAAAAAATACATTAATATTTATTATGTGTATACTTTTATATAAAATCTTCCACCATTTATTGCTGGGCTTCACACCTAACACATTTTTTACCTCTCGCTAAGAGAGGTATTGTATTCATGCTAAAAATCGCATATCCAGATTTTAGTGAATAAGCACGTTTTAAGGTCCCTAGAATCCGATTATAACATTTTTACGATGATGTCCGTATGTGTGTGTGTGTGTGTGTGTGTGTGTGTGTGTGTGTGTGTGGATGTGTGTGTGTGTGGATGTGTGTGTGTGTGTGTGTGCGGATGTGTGGATGTTGGATCCACGATTTCTCAAATACTATAAGACATAAGACATTTTTAACTAGGATTCCTCAATCTAACAATAATGGGAAGAGTTGATTAAGTTTTGGTAACAACTGGACAACCGGAAGTAGTAGTTACAAGAAAAAAATCATCTAAATATTATTTATCGAAAATTTATGTAAATACTTATATTAAAGAACGTTAAATTCTTTATTCGATAAATATAAATTTATTATTATATCTTCTATAGATTTAGAGATAAAAGGTACGTTCTATTGGTGTCAGAAATCTTCCTATTTCTTCTAGTAGAACATCAATGGTCGTTCTTTTGCGTCAAAAAAATCAAAATATTCCTACGAATCAATCCAACTTCAGAGTTGGAAGCGTTGGTAGGAAGATATATAGAGTGGAGATAAATTCAAAATTTTACTAACCGACTGTCGCGCGTACATTTGTGAATGTTTAGAGTAGACTGTGCTCAACAAAAATATTTCCTTTACGTTTTTATTATTTAATATATTTTTATATAATTATAATCTCTGTAATATTTGCGTAGCAACATTTCGAAGATCCAAAATAAACATACAAAGTTATCTTTAGTTGTTCACTAACAATAACACATAGCCACTGCCTCTGCCTTATTGTATTTTTTTTTACTTGACAGCACTTGACAGTTATTTGCTACTGAGCGTTTTATTGCTTTAAGAATATTCTTATTCTAGTAGGAATATTTCTGACACCGATAGAACGTACCTAAAGAAATGCATATAAAATAATTTGATGTAAAAATTCTCAGATCAAACTACTTCAAGGCAAGAAATTCAAATGTTTGTAAATGACACATAAATGTCACTGTCAAAAATATTTGTATGCCACTGTCAAAAATATTTGTACATCATTATGAAGATTATGAAAATAAAAAAAAGTTAACAACGCAAAAGAATATACGTAAAAAAGAATATAAAAGGAATTTGAGAAAAAATGAAGAATATAAAGAAAAAGAAAAGGAAAGTAGAAAAAAATATTTCAGGATATTGAATATAAAGAAAATGTATGTATTGTACATAATTTATATTAAAATATCCCACAGATTTTGCAAATATATGTGAGAATTATTTTGTAATGAGACATGAATATATGTATTTGTATTTAAAAATATTATTCGTTTTATGCGTACAACCATAGGTAAAATATCTTGGGAGAAGTTATGTGCTGGCCACATCAGATTTTTTTATTGTGTGACTATGTTTCCTGCACACATATTCTCTACATTCCGTGCATGTTGATTTTCTTCTGCTGAAGAAAAGTCCCCGGAGGGTTACAAACAATGTGAAATAAAATGAATTTGGTAATAATTTTTATATTGACATATTGGTATATGTGCCATATATTATTGAAATAATTAACTAATTTATTAGTCATTAAAAAATAATGAACACATTTTTGAACAAAAAATATAATACGTGTCATTTGACATTTATTTTCGACATTAAATGGCAAAGGGTAAATACACAAAATATGTATTCTGTTAATAAAATTTATTGTTTTTAATAAGGGCGATTTAAGAGGTAATGGGATATGTGACTAAATTTTAATTTTTACATATACGGTATTAGACAAAAATTCCCGTATATTTTTAAATCGATTATTTATTTGTTGTTTATTAGAAACTGGAGCATCGGAGTGTGACAAATATTTTAACAAAAGAAGCCAATGGACCTGAACTTATTCATGAGCAAATGGTGACCGTGTTTGGGCAAGATGCGCTTAGTTACTTTAAAGTAAAATTTTAGTGTAAACAGTTTCGATGGGGAATGGATTCGATACAGGATGATCTAAAATCTGGTCGAGCAATAGAAGCTCGAACTGCAGAAAATGTTCAACAAGTTGAAAAATTGGTTCTTACAGATCGACGGTTGAAGGTTTCTTTTATTGCCAAGGAACTGTTTTTATATGAAACAAGTGTTTGGAAAATTTTGCATGATGATTTGGGCACGAGGATGATGTCTTCGAGGTGGATTCCCAGATTGGTTCACAAAGCGCGTAAAGTTACAGACATTATCAGGGACTGCGGTTTTACAAAAATACGCCATCCACCTTATAGCTCCGATTTAGCACCTAGTGACTTCTTTTTATTTAAAAATATGAAAAAAATTCGTAGGGGAAGAAGATTTGAATCAGACGAGGAGTTAATGTATGCTGTTGACAGTTATTTTGCAAATCTTCCAAAAAAATATTTTTTTGGCGGAATGGCACAGTTGAAGAAACGTTGAGAAAGGTGTGTTAGTGTTGAAGGAAGTTATGTTGAAAAATAAAGTATTGTTTAAGTTCAATGTTTCTTCTTTCATAGCTAGGTAGATTTCTTTATAAATTCCCCTCATATTACGAAATAATATTTAATTTTTATTAGTATAATGAGAAGTTATTGTAGTTAATATTTACATTTTATGATTATATTGAAATTCCATTATGTCACATAACCCATTGTTGTGATTATTGATCGTCGTTTAACACACGTGTACTATTTACAATATTTTTCCATTGATCTTATCTTACTAAATTGGAAAATTAATAATATTTAATTTTTGTTACCATAATGAGAAGTTATTGTAGTTAATATTTACATTTTACGATCCAATATTGAAATTCCATTATGTCACATTTCCCATTGTTGTGATTATTGATCGTCGTTTAATACACGTGAACAATTTACAATATTTTTCATTGATCTTATCTCATTAAATTGGAAAAAAATTATACATTTAGAGTTTTAACAGTAATAGTTTATCAGTTGCATTAATTTTACATACACAGTGTGTCTAGACAAAAGCTGTAATTTCATCAAAATCAAAATGTATTCTTCATTGTGCATTCCTATGGAAACACAACTTTTTCTACTAACATGAACTTAACCGCATGTTATTTCTTAACATAAAGATAGTAAAACCGGGTCTCAATCTATACGGCGCTTGGAGCGGTTCTCCAATCAATTGAAGGTGTGACAAGACGAATGTAAGAGCAATAACAAATAAATAACTTTTTATAAACTTTTCTAAATTATAGTTCAGGAATTATATTTCAACTTTGTTATCTTTGTTAGTGAAAATTCTGTTTAGAAATAATTATCATTTTTTCCACAACGAATTGTTGATTCTAGCTGTCAGAAGACTTTGACAGTTATGTGTTGACAATTAAGTAATTAAATTATTACAAGGTTACCCTGTACTCTGCACCCCCTCGAGATATCTGTTTGTCACGCCGCGAAGACGTCTTATGTAAACATGTAGAGTTTGAGTTTTGGCTCGCGTTCCGCGAACGCGAGTATTTGGCTTAAAGATGCGTCGTCATCTTTTGTTGTTAGTTGACTAATTATGTGTAGTTTGTAGCTATGTAGGTTGGTGCGTTAAAGTGCGCACGCACAACTTTTTTTTCTTTAAATCTTTGAAGGTAGTCAATCTAGCTGTTTCTTTGTCGATGTTCTATTGCTTTGCAACCATCTGAATCGTAGCACATCGATCGAAAGCCAACCGTTATCGAACTGCTTTGATAATATCGACATTTCTGCCTGATGTGGGCCGGTCAATGCTTGGGTCGTCATTATTTTTATCTCCTTCATCGCGAAATTGCTCTCGCCAATCAAAACACAATCTAGGCTGTAACATTTCCGGATTCGAATCTACCATTCTTGTGGCCGGCTGTCAATACCTCTTGGCGGGCAACAAAGCTTTAATTTATATACAACAACCGGTATTTTTACAGTCTACTGCCAACTGTAACTGATGGACTCCCGAATCTAACAATGATAACGATACAAATAGCCCTTGTCTATATAACGTGTATGTCAATCGATAATTAAACAACTAAACGAAAGTTTCAAATTCCTCTTTCAGGAGTTTGTAAACAGTCAGATGTTTACATATCCCTAATCAACGTGAATGCAGAAAATATAGCCATTATGTTGGAAGCTTTATTAGATAAGAATATAGGTACTGACTATTCGTGCCAGTTTGACATCAGTAACTGCTATGCTTGTTGTCTGAACTGCATTTGACCCATAGTGAAGTACTATGGGTAATTAGGGTTCATATCAATTAAAACCAACACCGTGTAATTTAAGATTAACTATATATTAAAATAACTAAAAATGTTGAAATACGACTACAATTACACTTTGACAATAACACTTAACACTTGTGTTAAACATTTAAATACTGTTTGGCGTTTATGACAACATACAATGTTGTTTATGTACAATTTCGACATGTTCGTACAGCGTCAAACTTAGATCGCGTGAACAATCACATAACATATTAAACATGTTGACTAGCAGCACAACCATATTAATGTGATCTCACTTTTACGTAGCTCCTAGCTCCTTTAGCCAACGTGCTATATCTTTATGAATAATTGTTTACTTGTTTTCTGGGAGCACACAAATTTTGAACTTGTTCTCAGTACAATCGAGTACATCCTCGCTCGGAGCAGCATAGTTGCAGACTGACGCATCAGACTTCGTCAAGAGAGTTCCTAAGTGATTTTTGCTGACTTTACTAAAACTCATCTCTTTACGTCTTGCTTAAGATTAATTGTGTCTCTCTATATTTCGTAACATTTCTCAATAGGGACTTTTTGCAGAACGTTTTCCCGAAAGATGTATACGCTAACGTCTTGGTTGTTAGGCAATATCAATATTTGTTACTTGTCGTACGTGAAATTTGAAGACGTTATACGTCCGTCAGGGGTAAAAGACGGGCCAGTTCACGTACGTCTCCTATAATCTAGTAAGCGCAGAATTTATTTTAAAACGTCAGAACTGGTCAGAACCTTTTTCATAAAAATTCGACAATTTATTTATTCTTTAAAATGGGTAAAATGTTTAAAATTGAGAGAATTTACCATCGACAATAATTTGAGATTGCTAAGAAATGTAACGGAGATGAACCGTAATGAAAATATGTGGTTGGAACATCATTAAAAATAAGTTGAATGGGACCACAGTATTTGTTTTCTTTCAGAGCTGACATGTAGAACACCATTTAAAGCTATTTAGCAAATATTAAACAGGTTTCCATTAGTGTTTGATACAATGAAAGTGACAGATACACACAACTATCATTTGAACGTCAAAATCAACGTACGTGTGATTAAAAAGTAATGCAAAAATCTAAACATTTGAAAACCCGTTACTTTGTACGTCCGTTATTAAAGACATAAGATTAGCGCTGACGGAATCTTCTTGTTCGTCATGCAAAAACTCCCTAGTTACAATGCCCATGTGCTAAATGTACTAAACCAATATTAATAAAACTTGCGGAGGTTATTGATGAAGGTTAGTCGGAAATAGTTCGGGTACCAATTCATAGATGCCGCTGTTATTTGAAGCTACAGAAAATCTTTCCTAAAACTTTATAGCAAACTGGACATTTGCCCAGGATGGCAAATAGCAAGGGGCGAAGTTCATAAAAAAAAATCATTTTACTCGAATGTAGGATATTAAAAACGTCAAAGGCATTTCTTCTCTCAGGGGGGGTAAACTTTAGCGCCGGTCCTGATTTTATAAAAGACTACGAGCAATCCATAACTCTAGTACCATACAATACTTGAAGTAATTTGAAAACAAAGGACCCATCTTCTATCTATTATCTACCATGCTGCCATCTCTCTAAGTTTTGAATTAAATTTAAACAAGTTTCAAAGTTATGTTTATCTGCCTGGTCATTTATATACAACGTGGATTCTGCTTCGGAACTTTAAGTTCGAGGCGAGCTGCTAAGCATGCACGTTACCTTTGTACCTACGTATGTTGGTAGACGACACGTATATAAACACATGTACTTGCATTGCATTACAATGTGTTTCGCCGGATCTGTATTGCCAATACAATAAAATAAAGAGGAATTAGCAAGTTTTGCTATACCGCTGGACGTGATATGAAATTTAATTAGTTTTGTCAACATGAAATTAATAGATGTAATATAATAATGTAGAAGTCTATTCATGCTTCAATAGTAAATGAAATATAAATAAACTTAATATATTAATTAAATTGTATAAAATAACCGCAAATTCCACATTGTGCAATATAGAATTTTTAGGTTAGGTTAGGTAATGAAAGCCTTTCTCTGAAGAGCTTGCCTCAATGCTTAACAATTGCTATTTGTGAAAGTAAGGAAACATACACTTTCCTAGCCTGTTTCATGCAAGAATTTTCATAACGCTGTTTGGAATAAGCGTAAAAATATTTCTGTAGTGTACATACTATCCAGGATAACTTGTCCAACATGGAGATCTCGAGAAATGTAAGAGATACGAAGTGGGTTAAATTAGACAAAAGTTGCCCTATTAAGAAAGCATTTTCATGGTACTTCGTTAGTTGCAAAAAAATGCGTAGGTCACTAGATATAGGCGAAAATGTAAATTTTGCAGTTTTTTATTTTTACAAATAACTTTCAACTGTGAAATAATACCGGATTTTAATTTGCACATCTTTAAGGCACTTTTTTATGTTCTTTCGAATGCCGATGCTCAATTTTTTTTCACTTTTTTGTTTTCAAGTAATGATGTCATAGTTTTAACTTTTATATGGACGCCATATTGGAAAGTTACACCATTGAAAATAGATTTTTTTAAACTTTACAACGATGTATAGAAAAAAGTTGAAGATTAGACCTATGTTGATTAATATTTTTTTACTACTATAGGGCGCGAGCAGACACGTGACTCGAGCGACCTTGAAGTGCTTGGAATCAGCTGATTTGTGTGCGTTTGTCATTTTGACAAGAACTATGTCACTTTGACAAGACCAATGGTTTCACTTATTTAAATTTTGAACTGTTGAGAAGTTATTATTTTTAATTTCATGTGTTTTACTGCCTGAAAATTGGATAATAATAACATTATAGCAGTTCAAAACATTGGCCTTGTCAAAGTGAGATTGTTGTTGTCAAAATGATATGCGCACACAAATCAGCTGATTCCATGTAGGTCAAGAACGCTCGAATCACGTGTTTGCTCGCGCCCTATATGCCCTTAAATTTTGTGCACGAAGTTGTGAATCACCCTGTATAAATTATTTATTTACTTTTTACTTCCTTGTACAAAGTAAAGGAAGTATTGTAATCGCGAAAAATTTCGGTTTTCAGATATCAACGGAAATATCCATTTTCACCATCTCTGAATCCATTTTGACTAATTTGACGTCTGTACGTAAGTAACGTACGTATGTACGTACTTACGTATCTCGCGTAACTAAAAAACGGTAAGCCGTATAGAAAGTTGAAATTTTGTATTTAGGACTGGTATAACACCTAGTTGTGCACCTCCCTTTTTGGTCATTATATAATTTCCTGAAATGGTACTTTATTTGAAGGCTATAATAGACTTCAATGAAAAACTATTTTAAAATATAATCCAATACTTTTCAAATTTGGAATATAAGACTTTTATGTCAAGTGGAATAACAGTAGATTTTGGTTAAAGCAGGCTGACCGGAAGTGATATATTACCTGAAGTTGTTAACAATTTTTCTTGAATAAAATGATTTCATTTTTATTTTAGAAATAAATGCTTCAAATAAGAGTTTAGAGAATTAAATTCTGCGTCTAGCACATTAAGTATAAGCAAGATATGTAAATTTAAAACTTATATACTTTTTGGTTTTTGTAATGAAGCTTGCTATGGATTAGGACAAAAAATAACAAAAAAATAAAAAAATAGATGTTCATGTCAAATTACGTCAAATACGTGCAACTCGTGTGGTGTCCATATCAGATTTTTATATTTACAAATAACTTTCAAGTGTGAAATAATTGTAGATTTTAATTTGCACATCTTTAAGTCACTTTTTTATCTTCTTTCGAATGCCGATGCTCATTTTTTTTCACTTTTTGTTTTCAAGTTATGATGTCAAAGTTTTAACTTTTATATGGACGCCATATTGGAAAGTTACACTATTGAAAATAATATTTTTTTAGCTTTACAACGATGTATAGTAAACAGTTGAAGATTAGACCTATGGTGATTAATATTTTTTTGCTCAATTTAGTCAGTTCTATATGCCCTTCAAATTTTTGTAAATCACCCTGTATAAATTATTTATTTGCTTTGTAATAATTTTATATTATTTAACTTCTGTTTTCTATTCACTGTACTTGTGTCTAGAGAAAGTAAACGTTATTATAAAAAATAAGCGAATGTAAGAATTCCAATTTCTCAGTAAACATTTGCCTATCGTTTTTGAAAATCACTGTAGGACACTTGATATTTGTCCCAGACAAAAATTTACATAAAAAGCTCACAAATCTAAACCAAATACTCGATTTCCGCTATTTGAATCCCATCGGGGAACGGCAACGCCATTTATTTGTATTCGTGTCTGAGAGCTCCAGTTTAATTAATGTATTCCAAATATTATTGCTTTCATGCATAACATCAACCTAAATCTAAACTGTAATGTGAAAGCTATTATTTGAATGCTCGGAAAATTATTTGTATCTTGATGATGATCGTGCTTTAAATAATAATAAAAAAAGGTTAAAATTAGAGATACAGCAAATGTCCGATTAGTATTCGTTATCAGGTCTATTCGGCCTATTTAATACCCTCCGGGTGGAATACCTATAAAAACAAATTTATATAAATATTTATACCATGATAATTTTTTATTTTAAAAACAAAATAAATATAAATATTTAAACCGAATGGATACGAATATTAATGAAATAAGAAGTCTAAATAATTATTATTTTGAATAACTTTAAAACAAACAAATCACACTCTCATTCCTTTGAATTTAAATGCTTGAATTCATTTACATACTCTCACGTTTTACATTGTTATATTATATAGCATTAATTCAGTTTCCAGCAGTTGTCTGAAAGAAACCACTTATAAACGGTACAGTATGTACAACAATAATTGCGCTACTTAAAATTTAATGCCTGGTTGCAGAAACGTTCTTCAACTTTTTGTTTAATCAACAAACCACCAAAATGAACAAATTCGGATCAGTTTTCTTGTTCTTATGACATTTATATCATTACTGTGAAATAATCGCATTGTATTTGTCCATTTTGATGATTCCTTAATTTAAAAAAGTGTTGAACGTTTCTACAACCGGGCGTTAAGAGTAAATTATATAAATAATAATTAACAAAAAAAAATTGCAAAAGTTTTCATTTTACATCTACGAGTAAAGCAGGTGAATTTATGAATTTTACATTGCACGTAGCTGAGAAAATTAAATTTAAAATTGTAATTTTTCTGGTTTTTATCATTATAATTGTTAGCAATGACCAAATAAAAATTGTGTTTTGCAAAAATTATATATAATTTTACTTTTTTGTATTTTACTGAAAGCTTTAGTACGTCGAGTTATATTTTGAACACATGATTTATGTAGTAAAATAAGATACATTATAAAACATAATTATTGTAAATATATACCGTACCAACGACTAAATACGAGTATAACTAGACAAAACATTCCCTATTTCTCCTCACTGAATGTTTCGATTTCGGCTGACCAGACAGAGAAACTAGACATAGAGATATGTCGTGTCTAGTTCGAGTATTTCTCACTAGAGGCCACGTAGAGTGTCATTGTACAGTCTAGTGTTTAGTTTGAACGTTGCTCACTAGAGGCCACGTAGAAGCATGTGTATTTTGTCTTTGTTTTGTAGTTGTAGTGGTTTTGTGAGTGACATGTTGGTTTTTCTTTAATATTAAACCTTTTAAATTATTTAATGTTAACCCTAAATGGTAAGCACGTAATTTTAACTAAGAACACTTATGCCTCTAGTGAGCAACGTACAAAGTAGACACTGATACTCTACGTGGCCTCAGTGATGACCTCTAGTGAAAAATACTCGGATAAGACAAGACATATCTCTATCTCTAGTATCTCTGTCTGGCCAACCGAAATCAAAACAAACCAAATGAAGTTTTGTCTAGTTATATTTGGTCGTTGTACCGTACCATTCACTGAATTTACCTGTTATATACATATACAGCGTGAACACTGAAAACCGTGACTTAGGCGTTTAACATGGAAAAACAGACTATAGTGGAAATTTTTGAAATGGTTAGAAAGATTATTTAATTTGGCAAATAATACTCATTGAATGGCTTATTATTGAAATATTTGCAAAAGTATGATGCAATTTGGCAGTTATTACTTATAATTTATTAAAAACAGCAATCATGGAAACGTATATATTTTACAATACTATTTTAATTATAATAATGGCACATGGTGAGAATGATAACCTTCAATATTATATTACAGAAAGTCTTAAAGTCACATTAATTAAAGCAAATAATTAACATGATTACGAAACGAGCAAAAATTATTAATTTTACTTACCTGATTTTTATTTATGCATAATATGTACTATCGAAGTTTTACATAAATTAACATTTAACGTTACTATACCTATTCATGTAAGTAAATCAAACAAATATATATTTTGAAATGATATAATAACTATCTGGCTTACTTTATTACCATTAACTCTAAAGATTTTTGATCACAGTTTGTAATGGATACGTTTTTTATTCTTGCAACATTTAATATATATTACCATTATTAATGGTAACGTATGTCGATTCTCTCTACTTATGACGGAGTGATGCTAACGTCACAACTTTCGCGCCAAAACTTTAATAATACTTTCTGGCGTTATTAAGCATAATTTCAAGAAAACAAAAAATACAGAATTTCTATTTTTAAATTCTTCGTAACATATAAAATATTCAAAAAAAAGTTGGACGGGCCCATTGTCTAGTTCAAAGTCGGACTAGGTAACTTGGACGTTAGAACGTTTCCCGGTGGGCCGATGGCTTGTGGGTGTGATGTAATAAGACGAGGGTAAGAGCAATAACAAATAAATAACTTTTTATAAACTTTTCTAAATTTAATTTCAATAATCATATTTTAACTCTGTTTATCTATTTAAAAATTCTTATCATATTATGATAAGTCACGACATTTATTTGTTGATCATTAAGTTTAGAATTTTTTATGTATGCGTGCGTGACTTTGGATGCCCTAGCCTATGCACTCTGTACCCCTAATGTAATCCTGTCCTGAAGATAGCGTTTTGTTTTAAGAGTCGACATTAGATACTCATGGAGTAAATATGTAAGAGTCTAGATTAGTTCGTCGAGTCGTCAAGACGTTGGTTGTTGTCGGAATGTAGTGTTTTATTTTTAGGGCGCGCGCTAAACGTCCGCCCGCTGGGTTACGGAATGTAACCATGTAAATAAAAACTTTAGTTAATTAGTAAAAACAGTTAGTAGTTATTCAGTAAATATATGTCAGTAATGTCCATGTCATAATGTGGGTGTTCATCAGTGTAAAGTGTTAGTGGGTACGGTCTAATTTTGCCATATAACATTTTTTGCTCTAGATTCATATATCTATCTTTTACGTACCTTTAGTTAAACTTAAATCTGGATTTCCCTCGTCGAATCTTTGCTGTTATTCTGTCAATTCCTTATATTCCTTGTGTTTTTCTATTGTTATAACTTTTTTAGTTAGTGTTCTGTCCAATAAATCTTCTTTGCAATTTCATTCTCCTTTTTATTGTTCGTGTTTAGTGTTTCATTGGTTCCTACATTGTGTATCTCTTATGTAAAATATGTTTCACTTCTATTTAGTAACTTACCTGTATTCTATGTTGATTATTTTTGGCCTATTTATATTTTATTTAGAACTTTTTCCAAACATTCATTTTGTAGCGACCTTCTGAAGTTTTGTTGACATTTTTGGCAGGTTTAATGCGGTCTAATACTACAGTGGCGTGCGCGTTCGTTTTATTGTATTTTTTCTTTATGTTATTTTTTTGTTTTACTGTGGCGTTGTATGTTTCTGGCCACCATTTTGATGGTCCTTGTAAAAGTTTCCGACCTCATGGACTTTAGTTCCTGATGTGATGCAGGAAGGACGTGTTTTTGTCCATCGTATTTGTGGCACATAGCCATTGTTCGGCGTAGATTTTTTTGTGTAGTTATTGTGTCGATGCCAAAGTGGAGTGTTTCGTTCGTTGTCGTTTTGAACCAATATTTTTTTGGTCTCGCCATTGTGCGGATTTTGATAGCGTCGAAGTGCCGTTTTGATTGTCCAGTGTTGGTTTTTCGGTGATGCGCCATTGTAGATTCATGGGCATTACATTTTCGTTCTGGCAGTTAATCTCCGAGGGAGGATTTGGCCGCTCTACATTCTCATCTTCGTTTGTTGGGACATCATCCAGCTTGAGTCCATCCGTCAACATCGCCCACCTGTGTAGCCCTTTCCGCCCTGTACCGTCCTTTTTGTAATTTTGAGGTTAAAAATTACGTGGCGCCCTTATCCTTTTTTTTACAACCATTCTTGTGGTTTTCAACTCTGCCCGTCTCCACTGTTTAAAAGCTGGCGGCCTCCCAACAGAACATCCCTGAGGAGTATCCGTGACTCAATTAACCCTTTAGGGAAAAGTTACGTCACAAGTGTATGTGTGTTCTTTCTTCTCACGAAATCCTTCCCACGAAGTTGTGGACGCCACCCATCCAAGCGTCCACCAGTTAAAGTCAGTGTATCATCATTGGAGTAAAAAACAGTAAGAAGCAGTAGTAATCAGTTGGAAGAAGCATTAGTATCATTATCCAGATCCACCCCCCTCGTGTTACATTAATTAACAAATTATTATGAGAGTTTTAATGGTAGTCACTGTTCACTGCCCAATTTTCAAAACTTTTCGTCTGATTGATTGCGTCTCGTAGGCGTTGAAGGATCTCCACTAAAGTTCATTGTTTGCGGTTTGGCCTTGAGGAATAAATTCATGGTGAATCACGCCCTCGTAATCCAAAATCACATCAATCACTTTCCCCTTACTTTTGTCCAAGAAAAATTTTTGTTTGCGTCGCTCTGTATGCTTTTTTAGCATCTGATGATTTCTCGAACATAACGCAGAATTTGATGTTTGCACATTGCTCTGACGACAGCATTTCAAAGAACGGAAAAAACGCTTTGTAAGAAACAACCTGCAGCTTTTGCAGACAGTAACTAAAAAGGGGTACCGGGGGGAATGGTGGTGATTGCCAACTAAAGAAAAAGAAATTTCCCTGCAGCGATCACCTGCTTCGATGTAGACAACAATTTCGACTACTTTTTGAGGCTACGTTGTACATATACTTATGGATCTGATATTGTTTTAATAAGTAAATTGGCAGAGTTTTCTGTAACAAACTTAAATAGGAAATTAAACAAGAAACGTGAGCTGAGTACTGTTCAGAATTTTGGGGACATAAATTATATGGCCTAATTTGAACTGGACTTAATGTACAGGCTGTCTCATTTTTGATGTTTTTTAAGGTATCTCGGGATATATTAATGATAGAGCAAAACCATTTGCACATTCCAGGGTCAACTTTTCCAGAAATGTTTAATAGTCACCACAGGAATTTTCGATCTTCTTTTGTTTCTGAGCTATAGGCAAAAACTCGTTTTTCGATCATTTTGAAAATATCTTATATTTTATTTATTATCATAGTTAGAGAATTTTTTTTTAATTTTGACCGTTTTGAAATAAAATAAAATGGCGTAATTAGATTTTTTGAAAACTTAATAATTCTTGAGACATAACACAAACTTATAATTTTTTAAATGAGAACCTATGTTGAAAATAATCTCGTCTTTTTGCTTATTTTATAAGCTTTTCAATGATATATAACAAGTCTTCATTCTTTTGTTTTAAAGATTAATAAAAGACGAATTATTAATTTATTGAGGTGAAAATATTGGAAATTATTAAGAAACAAATGAAAAAATTTATTTCAAATCATCATTTGTTTATTTTGATTCAATATCTATTAATTTTGTTCTGAAAATTATTCTTAAACAATTATTTTCGGGTTAGTTAAATTACTATTTATCGACGTTACACTTGGCTTTGACACAATCCGAACAAAATGGTTTAATATGCTTTTGAAGTTAATAAATTGATAAAATGAGTAAAACTGGAACAAATACTATTAGAAATATACAAATGATAATCTGTAATAGATTTTTTCATTTGTTTCTTAATATTTTCCATTATTTTCACCCCAATAAATTAATAATTTGTCTTTTATTAATGTTTAAAACAAAAGAAAGTAGACTTATTATATATCATTGAAAAGCTTATAAAATAAGCAAAAAGACAAGACTATTTTCAAGATAGGTTCCTATTTCAAAAATCATAAGTTCGTGTTATATCTCGAGAATTATAAAGTTTTCAAAAAATCTAATTACGCCATTTTATTCTATTTAAAAAACGGTAAAATTTTTATAAAAACATTTTTTCTCTAACTATCATAATAAATAAGATACGAGATATTTTCAAAATGAGCGAAAAACGAGTTTTTGCCTGTAGCTCAGAAACAAAAAAGATCGAAAATTCCTGTGGTGACTATTAAACTTTTCTCGAAAAGTTGACCCTGCAATGTGCAAACGGTTTCGCTCTATCATTAATATTACCCGAGATACCTTAAAAAAAACAAGACACCTGTACATTTATACAAAAATTTTATATCTTTTTGTCAACAATAATATTATTATTCTTCTCCGTTTACCATCATTTAGTAATTACAATACCTCGGAAGTTCCTTAGTCGTTCAGTCGTATTTCTCCCTTGAAAACATTTTATATATTCTTTTGTGCGTCACATAATAACGTAATTGAAGTAAAAGCTTTCGTGAAATTATTCTTATTGTGAAGTTCTTTGTCTCGCGGTTCGTAAATCAAAGCACCACAATTCCACCGTAACTTTTTAGAATTTTACAATTGTCATCTTGTCTTGTAAACATATTGCACGTCTGGCAAAATTTATATTCGCGTGAAGAGCTGTTTGCATTATTGCAACAGATGTAGGTACAGCAAATGGAATGCATTAGACACCAAGACGTAAGTTGTAGATGTTGACGTTATATATGTTTGCTTGTGTGAAAAAATAGTGCGTCCACTTTCTTATTTGAAGAATAAAATAAGAATAAAAAAAATTGCGGTAGTGTAAGAATTAGTGGCATCGGTAATGTACGAAATTTAAAGAAAAAATTATTTCCATTCACAATGAAAAATGATTGAAATTACAGCTTTTAGGACTTTTTTATTATAAATTACTAGAAAGATTATTCAGTGCAAGGTTGACAGTTATAGCTGTCATTTTATTTTTGCGCAAAAGGCAACAAATATGGTTGATGACATATAATTACTCTTATCCACAAAAATACACCCAGACAAAATGATTTTTTATTGCTCATTTTATCAAATGTCAATAAACGCCAAAACTGTCATAAATTAAGCGGTAGTGGTAACAGAGAAGTTTGGAGTTTACAAACTTCTACCGCTGCGTTGCCACTGTGCTACTATTTTCTTAATTTTTGGATGTGAACGAAAACGGTTGCTATAACGCATTCAATCTTTTACCCATGACACTACCGCTACCTTATTTTTTTTTGTTGTGAATGATACTTTAGAAAGACGGTTAAATGGACAAAGTTGGGCGATTGTACGACAAGAGTTATTTCAAGTTGAAATTTACATATTATATTTCTTATTTAATATAAATATAACATTGTTGCTATGCCATTATCAGTTCAAAAAATTAAATTATAGTTTGCATATCTGAAATGTTCTTGAAATGTATGCTATTTTAAATTTATATTTATAAAAAACAAATTAATATTGTAACACCGTACAAGTCTACATGCTTTATAATTGCAAGTGTATCAATATTATTAAGTTTAATACAAGAAATTTATATTCAAATAAAAACTATTTGAGAATTGCAGTACTGGATTGGTAGCCAAGTGTTCGCTAATTGAATTTGTCTACTCCATTGGTAGTAGACTTCACCCCCTAATTCGGTATTCGTTATATATTTATAGGTGGTCTTTGAGTCGCCAATCAAAATAATATGTATGGATTTCATGTGAGTGACGAGCTGCTAAAACAAAAACCCCCTTATTTTCGAAGTATTTCAATTATATCATTTTATTTCTTTATTAATATTCATTATTAAGCATCTACTTTTTTACTAATTTCTCTTAATTCGATTGAGCTGTAATCCCCTATTTATGTTATATAGTCCAGATCGCTAAAAGTAATAAAAAACGAGATATTTGCTGGTTTATTTATAGACAGACATTCTGTATATCAATCATTCTATTTACACAGCAAGTTTTTGCTCTCATAATATTCAGCGTGAACAAAAGTTGCACGAAAGCACATGTAGAGGAAAAACGGAGAAACGTTTTTGGTAGTGCACTTAGGGTAACCATTCTACATTATATTATAAATTATTTATTATAAGCCGCACTGAACTAATGTGAAAAAGGGAAAAACATCATTCATATTTAAGTTCCCGTGGTAGTATGTGATCATATTAGTTGTCAAGGCCTATCTGACTTCATCGTCGAGTAGAATCACTTGCCGTTAACTTGCAACTTCGCCAAGGGATTACAAATGACAGCACGTCGTAAACTATTACTCCTGGTAGGATACATCTCACTGATCCTTCACTTCTTCCATCATACTATACATTATTTTATGGCGATAGTTGTATGCTGTCCAATAGGCATACTCGTAAGACCATAAAATATAAGAAGTTAAATTGGTCAAATATTATATACAATACTTATCTATTTATCTAGAGCTTGTATGCATCTTTCTAACCAGACTCATGAAGCCCCAATTTTTGCCTCTCTCTAAGAGAGGTATTGAATTCATGCCGAAAATCGCATATTCAGATTTTAGTGAATAAGCACGTTTTACGGTCCCTAGAATCCGATTATAACATTTTTACGATGATGTCCGTTTGTGTGTATGTGTGTGTGTGCGTGTGAGCGTGGATATGTGTATGTGTGTGTGTGTGTGTGTGTGTGTGTGTGTGTGTGTGTGTGTGTGTGTGTGGATGTTGGATCCACGATTTTTCAAATACTATAAGATTTAAGACATTTTTCACTACGGATTCCTCAATCTAACAATAATGGGAAGAGTTGATTAAGTTTTGGTAACAATTGGACAACCGGGAGTAGTTGTTACAAGAAAAAATTCTTCTATATATTATTTATCGAAAATTTATGTAAATACTTATATTAAAGAACGTTAAATTCTTTATTCGATAAATATAAATTCATTATATCTTCTATAGGTTTATAGATAGAGAAATGCATATAAAATAATTTGATATAAAAATTCTCAGATCAAACTACTTCAAGGCAAGAAATTCAAATGTTTATAATTGACACATAAATGTCACTGTCAAAAATATTTGTATGCCACTGTCAAAAATATTTGTACATCATTATGTAGCAGTGTAGCAGTCTCGCCTATAATCTAGTCTACTGCTACATGGCCCTCTCGACCATGAAAACTAATAGAGTTACGATAACGATAATTTGTTTTGTAGTTCAGTTGTTAAAGTTTCTAAACAATAAATTTGACGTTTAAATATTTTGTGTTTTTTATATTTTACAATTTAAGAATTTCTTGTTCTATTTTTACAAAGCGTGGCGGCAGAGCGGATCCCACGCTGGAGGTAGTAGCAACTATAATTTTTATATTTTTGCGTTAGCTACTATAAATTGTGAAGATTATGAAAATAAAAAAAAGTTAACAACGCAAAAGAATATACGTAAAAAAGAATATAAAAAGATTTTGCGAAACAATGACGAATATAAAGAAAAAGAAAAGGAAAGTCTTACAGATCTGTAAATTTGTAAAAACTGGACAAAAAACCATCTATTTTCGTTGATTAATATAAAATTATACATAAGAGTGCCAGCTTTCCTTGCGATTTTGTTCATTATTTACGAATTTACAGATCTGTAAGGTTCACAGATGTGAGTAGAATCGACCCATAAACTTCTTCTATGACCTCAGATTTAAACGACAAAATCATATACAGATCTGACTCGTTCGTAAAAGCTTCGATAATCGGATGGATCTGATACATCTCTGACGTCTAAAAAATTCCCTTTTTTTAGGTTACTTATTTTCTAATTTTTACTAATAGTATGTTCCGTAACGCAATCGGTTCGATCAGGTTTACAGTTTTGTGTTCCGTAAGCCCTGAAATTATTTACCGGTTCCTGAAAAAAGTTGGTAAAAAATCGGACCAAGGCAACCACGAAATAATCCTGGTTTCTCTTGTATTTTTATCCCCACTACCGCTATTTCAAACAATCAAACAATCAAACGATATACGTTTCTCTACAGTCGCCGAGAAATACAGTCTTGTTTATTTCTGTATAAAATCATTAACAATGTTATTAATGACAGTTGTATCCTAGGCCATCTTGCGCTAAACATTCCTCGTATATCAGCGAGAAACAAATCAACTTTCAATTGTAATAAAGTTAGGACAAATTATGAAATGAAATCTCCAATCTGGCAAATGTGTAATATTTTTAATGAAATCCCTTGTAAGATAGATGTATTCGCTGATTCATTCAATATATTCAGACGAGAGTTGATAAATTACTTTAGTTCTATAGATATTTAATTATTATTTTTCATTGTTACTATTATAACTGTTAAAATTTAAATTTTCTTCTTAGTCATTTTTATTATTTACAATGTGTGTACTATTTGCAGGGCTTTTATGTACTTAATTATTTGTATAATCCTGTAATTGGAACTTTTAAGTTCTGTTGGTTTGTTTAAATAAATAAAATAAATAAATAATTAAATGTAATAAAATGTTCAATTTCATTGTCGTATTCAACGTTAACATTCATTTTGCTTATTTTTATTTTTGTTAGGTTGTGTCAATTTTAAATGTCATATAATTCAATGTCAATCTGTCCCGAAATAGATGAAAATATTCAGAAACCATGGTGTACTCGGAATCAAGATACTTGTTTCGTTGGTTCACTTACGGAATAGTATAAATGACGATTGTCAGCTCCAGCCGATACCTTCAGCCCGTGTTTTGAATCATTTGTTTGCGGTAAAAAGCTACATGCCGTGTCCAAAATTTAGTTTTAAGCCCGGGCCACACTATGCGTTTTGGCGGGACCGGTTTAATGGGACCGGTTGACCGGGAAGACAACAACTTATTGTTTTAAATGAATGCGTCTACACCGATGCGGTTGCGGTCCGGTTGCCGGATACTACCGTAGCATATTGCGGTTTGGCGGGACGGTCAATTTGCCGCATGACAATTACAACACATTGGAGATAATCCGAGCGTTCACAAGGGTCTAGTTTTGTTTTTTAATAGACAACGTATACTATTTGGACTCTGCAATGATCAGATGTTGGTCCAGGCTGAGTCCGAATCGGGATTTCATTACTGCTGTCCTGTTTAACGGGATATATGTGGACGCTGTATGATCCATCCCGTTTAATTGGATGCGGTTTTACCGGTCCCGCCAAAACGCATATTGTGGCCCGGGCCTAACGCCTTGGAAATCAGTATCTACCTTTAGTCAAATTTTTATAAAGATATTAGAAAAATGAATTCAAATACATTTTTAAACTAAGAGAAATAAATTCAAAAGTCAAATTTACCGAACTGAATAACTATAGATAAAACATAAATTTAAATTATTGGAATTTTAGTCTCCATAATACGGAGTAAAATTAGATATTAAATAATTAAAACCTACATATGCATAAAATATTTCTACATGTACATTATGTAGGTATGTGGTTTATGCTTTAACAACCACATTTTTGGATTTTACGGATTGTGTTAAAGCTGTCATATGCAAATCTCATACGATATCATTTTTTTGTTCCGCTTATAAACGAAATGAAAACTTCAGGATATTACACTGCGTTTTAAAAGAGATAAAATTTAATATTTCCATATTACGAGTACTAGATAGATATTAATGAAATCCCTTTCATAAGACAGATCATAAAAAGAAAAGATTTTTTATCTTAGTAAACTGTAAAACTTTTATTGAAAGTAACATTTTCATTAAAAGCTGAAATGACATTTGGATTATAAAGTATCTATTTGAATATTGAGAGTTTATCAATCTGTAAAATTTTAATTAAATATAAATCCTGATATTTTAATAATATTTGATCATCAGACTATTACCACGTATCTCGATAATTCAAGCGGCTTCAAGTATATTATGACTTGAAAAATCCTATTAGTTTATCTCAGCGGATTAATAATAGGATTGAGTTATTTTCAATAGTCTTTAAATTCGTATCGACTAAAAAAATATATCGTCACGGCATATTACCCATTGCTGGGTGTGTCAATCTGCTTTGTACGTAGATATCGGTAATGATAATGACATATAAAATATAACCCCAAAATCTAAAAATTGTCATGTTGTTATTTGTCTTCTCTTTCATCACTACAAATATTTCGCTTTTCTACAATTTTACTAAGTTATATGTCGCGACTTTTATAAAATGCAAACAGCAACAAATGATATGAATTTAGTAACACTGCAACATATTGCGGATGTGCGCATGCGTAGTTAATTTTTGAAGCTTCACTGTTTATTTCGACAGAAGTCAAGTCGCTTCGCCTGTTATTTTATAGGCTTGACTTGACATTTTCAAGCGGCTTCAAATATTAATCTCAATCGTTTATTTCGAAAATTGAAAAGGGATTTCCTAAATTCAAGTGGCTTCAAGTCGAGATAAACGTAGTCTATGAAACGGATAAAGCTTCAAATTTTAGAAACACTATTTTGAAGATTTTCTAATTAATTTTTATCATTAATTATTTGAATATAATAGAGTGTTCAACTTGAAAATATAAAGTTACATACCATCGCGTAAAAATGAAATACCTTATAGAAAAACTTATTCTGCAGATTATAGACATTTTAGTCTTGTATAAAAGTGAAAGAATAACCGCTAGGCAAATCTACAATGTTTAACATATCGACACAAATTTTTGTGGAGATTAAAGGAAGAAGGTTTTTAAATAAAACCGTAAAAGTCTAATTCACACTGTTCAAATTTATTGAATGAAATTACCGACCGGTTTCGGTCATTTAATGACCATTATCAAGGTACCGGTTGACTACAAAAAAAAAAGTAACAATTGTACAAAATGTATAAATAAATAATATAATTTAACAAATACTTACACATTACGAAAGTATAGAAGAACGATATGAAATAAAATGTGACATTAGGAACGTAAATCAACGTAGTCAAAAATTAAAAAATTGTTTCGAAAAAATTATTTTTCCGAAAAAACGTGCAAGGCAAGCAAGCGATAATGCACAACTGCAACGATGAAAAAGCATGTAAGGACGGAAAGGAGCAGAAAGGACATGAATGATCACGTAATGGCGTCGATATCCAGTAGGATGTTAATATTCGCGCTGTTATTTAAATTTATTTGATCGTTTAGGCAGAGGGCTCTGTTGTTGACAATTTAAATAACAGCGCGAATATTAACATCCTACTGGATTTCGACGCCATTACGTGATCATTCATGTCCTTTCTGCTCCTCTCCGTCCTTACATGCTTTTTCATCGTTGCAGTTGTGCATTATCGCTTGCTTGCCTTGCACGTTTTTTCGGAAAAATAATTTTTTCAAAACAATTTTTTAATTTTTGACTACGTTGATTTACGTTCCTAATGTCACATTTTATTTCATATCGTTCTTCTATACTTTCGTAATGTGTAAGTATTTGTTAAATTTTATTATTTATTTATACATTTTGTACAATTGTTACTTTTTCTTTGTAGTCAACCGGTACCTTGATAATGGTCATTAAATGACCGAAACCGGTCGGTAATTTCATTCAATAAATTTGAACAGTGTGAATTAGACTTTTACGGTTTTATTTAAAAACCTTCTTCCTTTAATTCATCCTTCACACTTGGGCGTCCACCATTTTTCATTTTGTGGAGATGTTCTTTTAGCTACAGGACGTGTCATAGAAATTGTTAGAGGTTAAAATATTGCATAATTATTTTATAATTAATTTTCAAAGTTTATATAAAAATATCATTGGCATTAGTTTTGAAAGCGGACTTACTGACAGAGTCAAAATGACAAAACCACACTTTTCTGCTGGCAATCAAATATTTTCATTAAAAAATCTACATTTTCAACAAATTTTAATTATGATTCTATAATTGATAATACTGTAACACAGATAATGAATGATTGAAGTTGGCCCAAAATAGCTGACGAGTCAGCTGTGATTTATCTAGTAACTATAGCGACACCTATTGCTATATCTTCTCTCGCATAAGCTATATATATATATATATATATATATATATATATATATATATATATATATATATATATATATATATATATATATATATATATATATATATATATATATAGGTAGCAGGCGACAGTGCGACTCTTGACAGCAAACATCAAATATCTCGCAAAGTAATTATTAAAAAATTGTATACATCTTAATGGCTATTTATTGAGTAATACTTTAAATATAAAGTGGACATTTTAATATTTTTTTATGGTGCAGGTCCATTATTAAACAAGAACAGGCCAATGAATCACTCGGTAGAGTAAGGAGCTTTATCACCAACTTTACAAGTTGTATCACGTTCCTCGTTTCGTCCTTAACTTTGTGCTTCCCCTTTTTTTCGTTCATTTCCTCGTTTCCTTATTACTCGGCCTATTTTACTATTTCCTGCCTTGTTTATTTTTTCTGGTTCCTAAAGCTTATTACGTTTTTCCAAGGTTTGTTGTTATTACCATATTTTCACGGAATACAAATACAGTTTATGAAATGTAAATATACACGGGAAACAAATTATTTTGCGCCCTGTTACATTAATTCAAACCGAAACAGATATTTTGTTGTATATAAAGTGTACATATTTATATTTATTTTATTAGCTATTTACTTTAGTGCATAAATAAAGGCCTCCAAGTTCCACTATTATTTAGTTAAATTTATTTAGGACGTTTCGAGCAAAATCCGCTCATCTTCAGCTACATACATTACATATTTGTCATATTATAAAAAATAACAATGTGTGTTTGTTAACTTACCAACTATAAAATTCAAGTTGAGAATTAAAAGTAAATACATATAATGTTTAATTTAGCTTTTCAGCTTTTAAATTTTACATTAATTTCTGCATAATATTAGTTGGTTAGGGTTTGTGATACATTTTCTATTTTTAACGATGCATGTTACAATTTACAGTTTATTTTCATTCTTCCTTCTTCTTTTTACCTTCCGCTATCCTTGGTAAGGGAGGTATAGGGATCGTACTAAAAATCGCATATCGAGATTTTGGTAAATGACCACGTTTTAAGGTTCCTAGAATCCAATTTTAACATATTCACGATGATGTCTGTGTGTATGTGTGTGTGGATCCTCCACTCTAACTCAAATACTATATCATTCAGAAAATTTTGAAACCTTGTATTTCGAACTTTTTCTGTAATGGAAAGAGCCCATTAGATTTTGGAGAAAATCGGATAACCGAAAATGGCACTTTATAAGAAGCTCAAAATAGTTTTTCTTCGAAAAATACCTTTAAATGTTATTTTTTCGAGATTAATGTTATTATAAAAATTAATGATTATTAAATTTTCTACAGATTTGCATTAATACTTTTTCTATATATTTTATGGATAAATTTATAAAATTATCTATAACTTAAATCCCAGAGCCTACGCTTTAAACAAACAAAACTCCTTGGTTGCGCAGTTTTTCAAATGTATGTAACTGACAGATAAATGTCACTGTCAAAGAACTAATCATTTCAAATTAATAATAGTAACGTGTTAGAACAATAGGAAAGAAGGTAAATCAATACAGTTTCCAGCATATGTAAATATGTAGGTATGTATTTAGATTAATAAAAATTAACGATTCGCAAGAAAGTTTAAGCTAATTCTCAGTTTTGGATTAGTGAATTCTATTTTATCCCGGTATTTAAAATTTAATCTTCATTTTATTATCAAAAAAGGTAGATACTTGGATTAAATTAGACTATATTTTAAGAAATAAACTGCCAAAATTAGAGTAAAATTCACAAATCCAAAAATAAGGATTAGCTTCATCTTTTTTGTGACTCGGGTGGTACATGGCGGGAGGTATTTTGTTGGCCACTCCAGATTTTTAATATTTCTGTCCATGCCTTTCCCGACCCGAACTCGTCTAGGTCGTTTCGGTCGGAATGGAACCCAGGCTGTCGAAACCGTAATCGGTCATAAAACACACACACATAGCCACGCTAATTTATTTGTAGTCATAGGTAATTGGTTTTAATTTGGGCGAATAATATACGAGTACTTTCCCAATAAATAAATAAATAAATCAAAATAAATAATAATTCAACTTGTAAAATGTAAATACATTATCAAATACCGATTAAATATTATTTACATGAAAATAATTTATTGCCTTTTGCCCAAAATTTATGAGTACAGTACAGCTAGGAATTGTATGAATTAAGATTTTGTTCTGTCAAAGTAGTGTCGTTTACTTAGTTTTTATGAGGGTACGTAAGATGCTTCTGGTACTTTATTATTATAAAAATATATGCTACAGTAAAAGCATTCAAAATTTAAAACTAAGTCAACTGGTACGTTATTAGCAAATGTAAAATCAAATAGGTGAAAAATAAGATACTGACTGTGTGAGTAACACTGACAGAAAATAACGTTATTCGTACGGTTATGGATCAAAGTAATATATCTGAATTAATAAATAAACTTACGTTACAGCGAAAGAGTTGTCAACAACGAGAATCGTTTTAAAATGGAATATCCTAACTTGGACGAAACAACATGAGTTTTTGAAAGACGAGCGAGTTATATCCATCCTTATTGCACACGCTTCTTGTGAGAGAGGTTAATATATGCCAATTTGTTAATTCGTTCATGATACAGATGACTTTGAACGGATATCTTTCAAAAATTTTACTGGATGTATATTTATTTTTATTGCGCAGTATTTAATTTTTAATAATTACTCAAATTATCTTTGATGTTTTAATTTTTACTATGACGTATTTTATTTTGATACCATTTTTATAATATTTCATAGATGAAATATTGGTATTAAATTTTATTTTTCAATACAAATAAATCATTCAAGCTTTGTAAAAAATCTGATGTGGCCAACACATAACCTCTCGCCAGATATTTTACCTGGTTATACGCATAAAACGAAAAATATTTTTAATTACTAATACATATATTCATGTCTCACTACAAAATAATTCTCACATATATTTGCAAAATCTATGGGATATTTTAATGTAAATTAGGTACAATACATTTATTTTCTTCATATTTAGTATCCTGAAATCATCTTTTTCTACTTTCCTTTTCTTTTTCTTCATATTTGTCATTTTTTCACAAATTCCTTTTATATTCTTTTTTACGTATATTCTTTTGCGTTATTTTTTTTTATTTTCATAATCTTCATAATGATGTACAAATATTTTTGACAGTGGCATACAAATATTTTTGACAGTGACATTTATGTGTCAATTACAAACATTTGAATTTCTTGCTTTGAAGTAGTTTGATCTGAGAATTTTTACATCAAATTATTTTATATGCATTTCTTTATGTCTAAATCTATAGAAGATATAGTAATGAATTTTTATTTATCGAATAAAGAATTTAACGTTCTTTAATATAATTATTTACATAAATTTTTGATAAATAATATTTAGATGATTTTTTTCTTGTAACTACTACTTCTGGTTGTCCAATTGTTACCAAAACTTAATCAACTCTTTCCATTATTGTTAGATTGAGGAATCCGTAGTTAAAAATGTCTTAAGTCTTATAGTATTTGAGAAATCGTGAATCCAACATCCACACATCCACACGGACATCATCGTAAAAATGTTATAATCGGATTCTAGGGACCTTAAAACGTGCTTATTCACTAAAATCTGGATATGTGATTTACATATACATCTCTTAGCGAGAGGTAAAAAATGATCAAAACTTACTTTTAAAATAACAACCAAAAATTTATCAAAATAATTTTTAAATCTTATTTTTTTTAATTTTGTACCTCGATCGTGCAAAAAAGAAACGTAATAAGCAATGCGGGCAGTAGGTTCTGTTCTATCGGTATGGAATGTATTGGAGATCTCGGTTTCGTCTCGATCTCCTAAATCATCTTCAACCGATAGGAATCACTTACTGCTGTATATTTAAATAACTATTGTTTCAAATATTCGCGGCGGGTACAGCTAGTTTCGTAATATTTTCCTCATTACAAAAAAGTTTGCAGGTTGGAAAGTGTCATATTACTTTCAAATATCTTTTTAATGTGAGTGTAGATAAAATTTTATTTTACACGTGGGATAATAATTATCATTATCATACTTCTGTGATTACACAACTTCAAACGCGTAGGTATATGTTAATAAGGCTTTTATCACACTTGTTAGACAACTAACTATATTTGATGTTAGCAACTTTTTGAATCTACAATAATAAAGAATTAACCTTTATTGTAATTAATTTCTCGACTTCCTAAAGGATTATATTGATATTACATATCAAATAAACTTTTTTTATAAATTAAGTTAACTTTCTTTAATTTGCGGAAACAATTTCCACAAAATACCTGACTTTTGATTGAAAAAGTTGAAATGGTAAAAAATGAAAGATAAATTTCTTGATAGAAACAAACATTTATCAACACCGTTAAAAGTTACGAAGTAACAGGGAAAACCTCTCGACAGTTGTATAATTAGGTCAGCAATGTTGGAAATAGTTTAAGGCTTACCAATGGACACTGTAAAGAAGTTAGACAAATTATGTATAATGGATGACCCTTTAGTAGAGATTGAATACCTTAGACAACTGCCTAACTAACTTTGGTCCTGTTGGCTGTATCGATAAATTAATGTGATAAACAGTTTCACTAAGTTTACCGTACCGACGGAATACATTTAAGCAAGGACCTATTTTTGATTTGATAAGAAACAAGGTGTCTCTAATGTCATTGGAAAAAATATGTCTCATTTTATTTGCAGCGTGTTCAATGACAGAAGAGTCTTAAGCCGGCTTGCCACCGCGCGTGGCTCGGTGAGCCATCTAGACTCGCCGAGCTTTTCTCCAAGTATCGAGTCACAAGTTTAAGCCGAACCCACGACGTGTGTAGGCTCGTCAACTTTTACTTTGGCAACCTTGCCACACATTCCGAGTTTAACCGAAATTGTTCGAAGCGAAATCATTGGTGTAAAAATAGGTTTTTAAATTTGAAATACTTAAACATGAGTAATCGCCAAGAGCGGATAGCTACTTGCGCTGCTGCTTTCTATTTTTTGAATGCAACAGCAATTTTAAAAAATCTGATGTGGCCAGCACATTACCTTCCGTCAAATCGTGGTCAGATCTGTGTATATTGCAAAAATTCAACACAGAGATTTTCTTGTAAAAGATTCCATATTTCCAGTACATTACCTTCTAGTTCTATGTACTTTGTACAAATTCCATACAGAAAGTTTTTTGTAAGAGATATATTTCTAGTAAAATTATAACACAAACATACTGTCAAATGCAATTGACACTGACATTAGTCAATCAGAATTTTCTTAATATAGTAGATGTTTCCATTGTTTATAGCACAGCTTGCTGCTTTATGAAATTTAATTTCTTTATAAATTTATTACTCTATATCCACTGAATATGAAGTATAAAATGTAATCAAATCTTATAGAGAATAAAATATTCTTTAATATTTATAATAACATTAAATGTGAAAAAATGATATCTAACACCGTTTTTCAAGAAAAACTGTTAAAATCTTCAAATTAAGGTACTTCCGGTCGACGAATTGTAACCAAAATCTAATTAGCTCTTCATATAATTGTAAAGAAAAGGAATACGCAAAAATTATAATTATTGAAATGGTGGTATTGAAGTTATGCGATCAGAAAAAATCGTCACACACACATATATACATACATCCATCCATCCATACATACAGACATCATCGTAAAAATAGTAAAATCACATTCTAGGGAACCTAAAACGTGCTTATTCATTAAAAACTCATCATCGATTTTTTTGACCAAAGAATACCTTCCTTACCTAAAGGTGACGGAAGGTAAAAAGAAGAGAAACCGTATAGACGATGGTCCGATAGCAATTCCTGTGACCATCCCATCCTCCGTCTACGTTATCCGAAAGTTACACAATTCACATCGAATACGTGCTCAAGACGCTCCCCTAGCAGGGCCGCTCCGTGGGTATTAAGCGCCTTTGTGCAATGTTATATTTTAGCGCCCCTTCCCCTCATGATGTAAAATTTGCAAATGAATCTTTAAACTATACTTTTTGTTCTTCAAAAGTGCTAGATTTAATATATTGATGAAATTTTCCTAGATTCATTCTTGTAATCAATAGGATATAATCAAAATCGTTTGTTGTAATTAACATTTTTACAACAGATTTTAGAATTGTATATGCATTTAATTCATAGCAAAATAATAGTAGATATTTAAATATTGGATTCATTGTTGGATTTATTCTTGTAATCAATATTCTTGAGTTATGATCAATATATTCATTGTTGTAATCAACATGTTCATAGTTATTTCAATATAACAATGGTAGAATAATAACGAACCGATTGATATAATTATTTTACGTATAACTAGAGCTCTAATGCAAACAAATTAAAAAGTAGATATATTGTTCACTTCTATCACGTTAATTTGTAAGTATTTGCGTATAAGAGCATTTTATAAAAAATTTCTATTATTTAGTTTACTGTCTTGAAACGGCGCCCGCACGGCGCGGCCCTGTCCCCTAGCATGCTCGCCTCCTTTAAGTCGTGTCACATTTACCTACAACAAACGGCAACAGGCGAGCCGCTCCAAGCCACGGCAAACGAGTCAGACGCCGTGGTAATCCGGCTTTAAGGTGCGTACAAACATACAGCAAAATTTCGTACTGTAAGGCCGGATTCCCACTGCGAGCGAACATTTTCCGTTACATCATTTAGTATTATGTAGACCTGCCCAGATATGGAAAAAAACGGTGCAAGATCAGCGCGTATCATTTCTTTGATGTGACGCTAAAATACCGACAACTGATGGGACGCCTGAATGGTACTATGTTATGGAGTTAGTCTGTTACGAAGTGCCGTCCAAACCTGCCACGCAACGGTGTTACGTCTCGCAGTTTTGTTGCATGTGTGTTCGCACCTTCAGATTTAAATTATTTTATTATGTATCGTATCAAAATCGAAAAATATCAGATACATGATTTTTAGAACGAATTGTTTCGTGCAAACTGTTTTTGTTGAATAACTTTAAAACAACAATGATACTTTTTAATTTATAAATACTTCAATTACTGAGAGATATGCAAGAATACAATAGACTTTTTCATTAAAACTGATAGAAAATATGCGCAATGAAATCTGCACATAGTAAGCCAACAAATAGCGGGAGTCATGGTTACGTGCCTGGCCTTTGATTTTCAAGATTTAAACTTAAAATGTGGGGAAAGTCTTTGACAACTTTAAAAAGAAGTTACAAGTTAGTGGCTGCAATATTTTTGACGTTTCGTTTGACAACCCTGCTGGCAGTTGCAAGCGCCATTTTACTTACTACGTACAGAGATGGAAAGAGATATGTAGCTGATAAATTGAGTACAGAAAATGTAAAAAAATATGCATTTATCGATTTTCCCTTGTACCTACATTGTTTTTCGGGGTACGGAACTAATAACGGTCTACTTTTTATTCAATTGGCCATATAAAAATATTACAATATAATACGTATTCTATACCTACAAATGTTTGAAAATTATCTCATCATATTTTATTGACATATTTTATATAAAAGCACGACAATTTAAGTTGTTTATAAAATCTAACACATTTCTTGTGTGATTAAATTATTTGACCTTTCCAAAGTTTTGAATTAAAACGCAAAACCTACAGCACTTTCATTTGAACTTTCAGAAGTACATTAACTCATTAACCATCAAATAAATTAATGTATTCACAAAATAAACTTTGTTCGCGATGTGGTGACCGGTACTTATTTATATATGTATCTAACAAAAAGAAGTTTTTCAAATATCGACAGCTGTTAATGTATAAAAATATTTAAAACATGTCCGAAATCCGAAATGTTATATACATATTCATGGTGGATATTCTAGACTAGGGTAAAATTCAAATATGTTTTTGTTGTATTTTTTATTAATAAACCCTGTTTTCAAATAAATCGTATATGTATTTGTATTATTTTTTATTAATAATCTAGAGTGCGCGTTACAGTAAAAACATACGCGTAGAATGCTCACTATAATGGTATTGAAGATATTTAGAGGGGGGTAGGGGGGAGGCTTAAAATTGAATTGCGCTTGGGCCTCTCAAGTGCTAAATCCGCTACTATTCAAATATATTAAATAAATCAGTTTTTAATTCTCGCGCCCTCTGAGCGATGTTTATTGTTTTGTTATGTATACCTTGGTTTCTATGATTTTGATGTATGTTGACAATTATTGTATTTTCATTAAATTGTGTTTTCCATCATTTACAATAAATGGTTCAGAGTGAACAAGAGAAACGTTATATACGTATGCGTTTAACATAGCAAAACAGATTTTTATATTTTGCGTTCATAATTTTTTGTTTTAGACGGTTGGTACTAGATAACGTTTCTTTAACCCATTTTTACCTAATTTATTTTTAGTTAATAGACAATTCATTTTAATAATATAATGTCGAAATTATTATTATTATTATTTTTATTTAAGGGAAGATTATTTACATGAAAATGTACAAATGGTTACACATATAATCACAAATTGAGTAAGTAAATGTTATTGTAGAAGGCGCAAAATATAAAAAATAGCATAAAGAACTCATTTTATAAGACTTCCTTTTGCACTTATCAATTAGAAAACTCGCTAACGCTTGTTTTCTAAATTTTGACGCGTGCGAAAAAACATGTCTTATAAAACACGTTCTTTAATATACTATTTTTTTACATTTTGTATTCATAATGAAGTTGTTACGAAACCCAATTGTGTAAGAGCGTATCTAAAGAACCTTCAAATTTACTTCATTGGAAAAAATAGTATAAAAATCTAGTGTGGTCAACACAATACCTCCCGCCATTACCTGGTAGTTTATTTCTTATAATATAGTCTAATCTAATCCAAGTACCTACCTTTTTTAAACCCTTCAACAGGATTAAATCCCAATTACAGAGTGGGTTCACATTCTCACACAACCATGCCTTAGTGGGATTAGAACTCGGAGCCCCGAGGGCCCTAATGACATGTGGCGTTGCCCTAACCATTGATCCATCGGAGCTGTAATAAAATGAGGATTACATTTTAAATACCGGGATAGAATAGAAATCACTAATCCAAAAATGAGGAATAGATTAAACATTTTTGTGAATCGTTAATTTTTATCAATATAAATACATATACCTACATATTAACTTATGCTGGAAACTGTATTGAATTCCTTTTCTATTTTCCTATTTACTTTTTTCTTTTTAAAACGCTACTAATATTATTTTGAAATGATTAGTTCTTTGATAGTGACATTTATCTGTCAGTTACATACATTTGAATAACTGCGTTTTGTTTGTTTAAAGCGTAGGCACTGGCATTTAAATTATAGATAATTTTATAAATTTATCCATAAAATATATAGAAAAAGCATTAATCTGTAGAAAATTCTTAATCTTTAATTTTTATAATAACATTAATCTCGAAAAAATAACATTTAAAGGTATTTTTCGAAGAAAAACTATTTTGAGCTTCTAGTAAAGTACCATTTCCGGTTATCCGATTTACACCAAAATCTAATGGGCTCTTTCCATTACAGAAGAAGTTCGAAATACAAGGTTCCAAATTTTCTGAATGATAGTATTTGAGTTAGAGTGGAGGATCCACACATACACACAGACATCATAGCGAAAATGTTAAAATTGGATTCTGGGGACCTTAAAACGTGGACATTTACCAAAATCTTGATATTCGATTTTTAGCACGATCCCTATACCTCCCTTACCAAGGGTAGCGTCCTTTGTAAAACTCGCCTGGCGGCTTGTTTTCCAAACTTGGACCGTTAACAGATTGCCTTATGATACTTGTGTTTTAATGTACTATTATATATGTATACATAACATAGGTATAATACAATGAATCAAAGACTTCATTACTTAAGAATAAATAGATTATAATATTTTCATTCTTTTGTTAAGGATTAATAAAAAATTTACAAGCAAACTTAATTTGTACCTGTTGCATTTATTATGAACTAGCTTTAAATTTGATTTAATTTAACAATGTAAACAAACTATAAAAGTTTATTGCGGTATATTACGAGATTAAAGTCTTTAGAATTGCTACGTGAAAGTTTTAGAGAAAAAAATAACTAAACTAACATAATTTTCTCTTTATTAAATTTAATTATGCTTTGTTTTTTCTCGAACTATTAACGTAAAAAGAGAATTAAGAGATCCCTCGCGAAATACCAAACCAAAATACTAAATTTCTTACTTCATTTTTTTTCCTTATTATCCAGTGAGAATAAAATTACGTAAAATAATTATATCAAAAAAATGCAATTTCGTTTAATTTTATTGAACGTGTAATTTTCTCTTCTTTCGCTAATAAAAACGTAATGTGTTTTCAATAGTTTGAACTCGAAACTCTGGCAGATATTTTATACAAAATTAATATCCTTGTGAAATTGTCCGTGAAACAGGTGTCTTTAAAGTTGAATTTTCTTTGGATTTTACTTCGATATCTGAAATGATCGGCTCGCAGATTTACGAAGAACCGTAATTTATTATTCAATTTAACCTATAAAAGTTTCATTAATTTAATGAAATGATTGTAGAATATATATATATATATATATATATATATATATATATATATATATATATATATATATATATATATATATATATATATATATATATATATATATATATATATATATATATATATATATATATATATATGTGAACACCACACGACTTCCTTGTACGCAATACTAATATGAAGTATAGACTCAATTATAAAATCGCACGTATTTGACGTAATTTGACATTAACATCTGACGTCTGGTAAACGCCCGTACGGTACAAATATGTCATCATCATTACCGATATTTGCGAACAAAGCAGACTGGTACACCCAGCAATGGGTAATATGCCGTGATGATATATTTATATTTATTTATTTCATTTTAACATCTATTTTTATTTTTTTGCCCTAATGAATGAAGAAGTATAGACCCAATTATAAAATTGCACGTGTTTGACGTAATTTGACATTAACATCTATATTTTTATTTTTTTTTTGTTAATTTTTGTCCTAATCCATAGCAAGCTTCATTACAAAAACCAAAAAGTATATAAGTTTTAAATTTACATATCTCGCTTATAAAAAGGGCTAATTTAATAATACTTGATGTGCTAGATGCAGAATTTAATTCTCTAAAACTCTTATTTGTTAACAACTTCAGGTAATATATTACTTCCGGTTAGCCTGTTTTAACAAAAATCTACTATTCTATTCCAATTGACATAATAGTTATTTATGTATCAAGGCACTTTATCACGAATGTGGAGTTTATTTTCAGAGGCCCTTTAGGGCCGAGGAAAATAAACCACATGAGTGATAAAAAGGAGCTTCAGTGCCGGGTGCATATTAAATTTTATTTGAAATCGAAAATTTGTGAAAATGAAAGGAATACTTATTTTTATAGGTTATGTATATCTGTCTGCCTTGTCTGCCATTCAATATTTCTAATCTCAGACATTAAATTTATTATTAAGAACACGCAACTAAATTTTATTTAAAACGATGAAATTGATTAAAAATGCAAAAATATAACTTTGAAACAATTTTACGTATACAATAATTACTATATCGTTGGCAACACTGCATTTTCAGAAATCGTCCTATAATGGGTTACTTTAGTACCGATTTCTGAGCTTTTAATGCCGATTTTTGTGCACTTTAGTGACGATTTCAAATAAAAGTCTTATATACCAAATTTGAAATGTTTTGGATTATATTTTAATAGTTTTTCATTAAAATCTATTATAGGCTTCAAATAAAGTACCATTTCTGGAAATTATGTAATGAGCAAAAAGGGAGGTGCACAACTAGATGTTATAGCAGTCCTAAATACAAAATTTCAACTTTGTACGGCTTACCGTTTTTCAGTTATGCGAGATACGTACGTACGTGCAGACGTCACGACGAAATTAGTCAGAATGGATTCAGGGATGGTCAAAATGGATATTTCTGTTGAAATCTGAAAACCGAAACTTTTCGCGATTACAATACTTCCTTTACTTTGTACGAGGAAGCAAAAAAGTTATTGTAATTTGAAACTTCTAGTTATTATTGTTTATTTGAAATTATGAAGTATTTCAAATTGACCTCAATTATTTGCTTGTCAGTATTAAAATTGACATTTGACAGTTGTTATAGTATCGATTTTTCGTAAGTAACGTGACTACTGGAAGATTTTATTTTCTCATTAAATAATTATCACAGAAGTATTTATTTTCCAATCGATTGATAATAACAATGTAATTTAAATATGCAATATGCGGTGACTCTCAAGTAAACTTATGGAAATTATGAAAAAATTAGGTGACGATTCCCTCCTCCTTATCAAATATTTTTTAACAATTTCCTTTTTATTTCCGTGTTTACTTTGAAGTCAGACGAAACGTAGGGTTGTTAAACTTATACGGAGTTCCTTTCTTTGCGTGTCCGTTAATGATTTTCGATCAATTTGATGAATTCTGTCACGAATGTTCTAAATTTGCTGTACTTCACTATCATTAAACTCACATAAACAATTTCCCGTGTAAAAATAGTTTCAGACCGTTGAACTTTTATTATTTAGAACATATGCACATTCTTGTTAACGTTAAGTACTTGTAAATCGTTTCATAACATGCCATAACTTTTTACGCTGGGAGAAAGAGATGTTTATCGCTTAAAAATGGAAAATGAGGTAAAATGTAAAATCTAAATATTTCATGGAAACGTGTTATAGTAAAAATGAACAAGCAGAAGACTCACGTCATCGACCTGAAAAAAACCTTATAAAATGAAATATAACTTATAGAAATTATTGGGTGTTATTTATTTTTTAAAAAAGAGGGAATAAAAAATACTAGTACTAAGAAACATATATATTAATGAAATTTACCTTCATATCAAAGTCAATCCTTATTCCTTTTAGGAAATATAAAATTATTTGTAATAATTGTAGTTAATTTCCGTATCATAACGGTAGCACTACTGACAATGTCCATGTTTACATTGAATTTAAAATCGATCAAATATCGATCCTGTCCCTGTCACTTGATTGTCAGGTGATTGTCAACTCATCTCATCCAGGCACAAGTGACTTGAATTAATATAAATGAATGCAAATATCAAAGTAGTTATGTATTATTGTTTTGTAAAAAATATATTGAACTATTGAACTGTCAATATATAAATAAAATAAATCGTTCTAGTTTCTTCTTAGTATTTTGTGAGTTGTGTCTTACGCTACAGAATTACTGCAGTGCCCAATTACCGGATAAGCTGACTAGGCTGCAGCCTAGGGCGCACAGATTTTGGGGGCGCACAATTTTCTCGTCTTGTAGTTTTTGGGGTGCTTTGATTTGGTTAGAGCTAAGACGACCTAAACCAGGCCCTGAATATTATTGGTTTGTCTTAATAAATATTACACAATAATTCATCTGCAATCATGCCAAAAGCTTTAACAAAGCAATCGCAGAAGCAAATAACAAATGTCGTGAACTACTTCGAACGGGAACTGGGCAATGGTGGGCCTTTGATTCCGTTAAAAGCCATTCGAGAGGTAATTTTTTTCAAACATTTGTTATTATTTTAATTACTTACATGCATGTATTGTATACAGTAAGTTATGCAACACGCATTACATTTTCTAGAATAAATTAGTACCCCATGTATACGTAGTAATAAGTGACGTCATTATCTAGTAATATTTATTGGTGACGTGAGTCTTCTGCTTATTCATTTTTACTATACCTACATAGTAAACAGTTTAATAGACTTTGTAAAAGAAATTAATTTCTTTTTCGCATATAATTGTTTAAAAATGAACTTTTTTTCTGCATTAATTACAATATCTATAGAAAATAGAAACAGAAATAACAAATAAATAAAAATCAGTATATCATCACGGCTTATTACTCATTGCTAGGTGTGCCAATCTGCTTTGTACACAGATATCGGTAATGATGAAATATTTGCATCGTGCGGGCGCTTACCAGGCGTCACCTCACAGGCACTCATTGCTGGCGTGCAGAGTGCAACAAGAGTCAATTTTATGCCATTTAAAATTAGAAATATTTGGCGTCGGTCGGGATCGAACTCTGTTCTCCAGATTCGCGATCTGTGACTCAGGCACGCGGCCACGAGACCCAATAATAATATTTTTTTTTTAAAGAAAAGTGTAGCAATAGATTTCTAAGAATATCATATACAGGTTATGGTTATGGTTAATTAAAAAGCAGGCCATATGCGTTTAACATGGAAAATCAGTTTTTCCTTGCGCAATACTTGTCAATTAATTTTAATCAAAAATGTTTCAAATAAAAGTTAAAGAAGTTAAATTATATTCTTAAATCACTAAGGGACACTTTTACAATCATTAGAGAAACCTCGTATAACGCTATACCAGGTATAAAATTGAAAATTGTGTTTAACAAACCTCGGATAAACCTCAAATAGAATAAACACCAGTATTTCTTATTCCATGGAAATCGGTCGTATAAACCTCGTAAATTTATCCCTGGTTCTTACAGATACCACGTAAACACAAACGATGTGTTGTTATTCATACGTTTGACAGATGTCAATCAAGTATTTCATCATCACTGTCAGAATCAAAAACATCATTTATATCATCTAATATCGTGAAAAATGCAAATTAGAAGGCAGAAATAATAACAATATCGAAGAAAAATAATCTTACAACAAGATAATTTTGTGTCAATACCAACCTAAAGTGATTTAACGTAATTCCTGGTATAACTATTTGATAGATAAAAATGTATTGTAAAATAGTCTTGTTTATCAAAGGTATAATTACTAGGATAAAGTTATACCTGCGATAGCTATACCATAGTTTATCCATCAATTGTAAAAGTGGGCCTAAATAAATTTTATTTGTACATTTAGTAATCTGCAAAATCGAATTTGAAATTTTATTAATATTGCTCATTTGTAGCGATAGCCGTGGAATTGAATCAAAATTACGAAGAAATGCATATCGTTTAAACTGTCAGGAATTCGATTTTATAGGTTAGTTTGTTTAGTTATTTAAGTGTAAAATTTAAAAATAAAATCTCTATAAATTGTAAATAATGACACCATTTAGGGCATATAAATTTAAGATTTAGATATTAGGATGATAAAAATGCAACATCGGACACAGCTATTGTAATATGTGTGATGGCGTTTTGATAGTCTGTAACAAGGAGGATAGAAATGGAGTAAGCATTCAATGCTAGGATACGACGACCGTTCTAGCAGCCATGGTAACAGAGTTTCGTTTCGACCGATTCCGCAGTACCCTTTCAGAGCGCTGTTGTTCATATTTTATACTTATAAAATATGAAATTAAATTTTTAAAATGAATACAAAATATGTAAGAATTGACAGTATATTTTTATAAACTATAATACAGTACATACAGAAATATTCTAATATTTGTAAAAACAAATAATGCGATTATATTCAATTCGTAGTGTCTTATAGGTAAATTAAGATGAACACATGGCCGCTCCGTGTGGGTGGGCAGGTTGTGCCCTGCACAAAGGCGCCTGACTTTGAGGGGCCCCGTTTCAAGACAGTAAAGTAAATAATAGTAAATTTTTATAAAATACTCTTATTCGCAAAGACAAAATTACTATAAAGCTTACAAATTAACGTGATAGAAGTGAACAATATATTTTTTAATTTGTTTGCATTAGAGCTCCTGTTATAGGTAAAATAATTATCGTATCAATCGGTTTGTTATTATTCTAACATTGTTATATTGAAATAATAACTGTGGAAATGTTGATTACAACAAAGAATATAATGATTATAACTCAAAAATATTGATTACAGGAATGAATCGCACAATGAATCCAATATTAAATACCTACTAGTATTTTGCGAAGAATCAAATGCTTTATGATTTACATACAATTCTGAAATCTGTTGTAAAATTGTTGATTGCAACAAACAATTTTGATTATAATCTATTGATTACAAGAATGAATCTAAGAAAATTTCATCAATATATTAAATCTAACATTTTTGAAGAGCAAATGTATATTTTAAACTTTAATTTGCAAATTTTACGAGGGGAATGGGCACTAAAGTGTAGCATAGCACAAAGACGCCGTATACCCAGGGAGCGGCCCTGGATGAACCTGTTCATCAATTCTTCTCAATTCTCTTTTCAAGGAGTTAATTAGAATTATCATAGAAAAATACAACAATACATGTCTGCAGTTGATTTTCACACTATCTTGGGCACTTGGGTTCGAAAGGCAAAAAGGCATGATTTCAAACAGATTTGTATGACATCTACAAACGAATAAATAAATGTTAGATACATGTTAGTAATTAATAAGTAAATTAGACTTCACAGAATTTTAAATTAATAACTTACCTCCGGGAGTTACAAAAATCGAAAGAAATTAGAAAAGATTTTTTTTTTTCAAAATGATTATTTATTTCTTCACTGACAACTGACAAGTTATGATCCGAACAAATCACCCTTGTAGATGACTGTGATCAAAACGCGCGCATAAATTGAATAAAGGGTTATTTCGAATTCTACCTAACCGATAGTGCCACAAATTAGTATCGACCGATTCCGTTTTTTTGGCGCTGCACGGTATCATGGCTGGGTATATAAGTGATTTCTCCTGGTGCTCCTTGGTCTGTAAGTGTATCTTTGAGTCACGGATCACCTCAACTACAGATAGGACACTCAATGTATTTTTCGAAATACAAAATAGTGACATCTACAGATTGCTTCCATGAACTAACGCACACTGTGATGGCTTGGTCGGCTTGGTAGTTTGTGACATAGGGGACATGTCATGTATAGTTAAATTGAAATTTTGAATTTTTAATATAAGACATAATAAGAAAATTGAATATAAGTACATACATATATTTTAAATAATCACAATACAATAACTATAAATTCATTTCTAAATAGATTTAAAATTACTTGTCAGATAGACGTACACTTCTATTTTAATTTTTGTTTATGTAAGATAAAATGACATTGGAAATGGTACGCTATTTCATCATTAAATATAAAAGTAAACGTCTATTTGCTTCTTTGCACTGCACTTTATAACAAACAGAACAACGAATGTTCATCAGCTTATTGAATTTCAATTCCGTATTACGTCAAAAATTAAAAACAGTTAATACTCTTTAAAACGAGAAATCACGAAATAAATCACTACTGGCACTATAACTACATCTATAAACTATTATAAATTGGATTACCAAATAATTAAAGATGTTAAAGCGTACGTTCAATGACATGTGTGATGACTTATGTGACTTTACAATTCAAAATATTGCAAAATGTTTTGAAATCAAATGTGACTTAATCCATTTTCTTAAAATTTAAGCACTGTTGCGCCTCTACAGCTTGCTTCCTGGAACTATGACAGTGTTTTGGCACATTCATTTAGCTGTCCGGTGCCTGCTTTGAGTGTTTGTAGAATGTTGTTTTGTCTGTGATTTTGGAAATTGTTACAATTTGTGTGACAAGTATAGAATTGTGGTGGATCTATTTTCTTCAGAATATACTTGTGCGTCAGTAAGCTGTAGCCTGTAGCCAATATGTCGTTATTACTATTATTTAATGTAATTTCAAATTATTTATTTTGAAGTTCCCTCTATTTGATCTACTTTTCTTCGTTTTCTACAAACACGTGTGGTACATGCTAAGTGTCATCTACATTTTAGATTTCCGTTTCTCTCAAAGTCACATATACATTCAAGCAACCTCAATACGTTGAAATTTCAAAAGATTCACGATTCATACTAGATTTATACGTTCTTGTAGTCTGCGACATGTTGAATAACTTTGATTTATATCTCATAGAGTTTGAAGGATGATTTTTGTCCCAGCGTTACTAGCAAACTTTGATTTTGAAATATCTAATTTGTTTTCAAATTTATAAATAAAAGACATTTTATATCTTGACAGCAATGTGATTTCATATTGGGTATATTCCTTCATGACATATTTATTTATTTTTACACAAAATTGTACATGAGTGTGGCAGCTTTCGTTGCGATCTCGTTCATTAGTTACAGATTTATAGACCTACAATTTGTGCTGAATACAGTCATTAATGTATAATTTTGAACATCTTCCTTACAGCCTTGTCTTCGTGTGATTACCATTTGCGAGAATAAATAAGTAGGCCTTGAAGTTCCAATTTCTTTATTTTGGTCAAAACATTTGCTAGCGCGTCCCATATGCAAATGTTTTGATTAAATAAAGAAATTGGAACTTCAAGGCCTACTTATTTATTCTCAAATATATTCTACACCGTTCCAAATTCAACTATAATCGATTACTATTTTCTTAAACAGTAGGTGGGAGACCAACGATTAGAAAATAACGAATAGGCGATTGCCTTTGTGTGTAAATGGTTTTGGTCAGGTCCTAATTCTTTTTATGACACGGGAATGAGAAATCTTCTAATTTGGTGGTGCAAGTGATTGGATTTTCAGGATAACCATATAGAAAAATAACCTAGCAAGGCTGGACTTATGCATACGCAAACCAAGCACGTGCTTAGATTTTAAGTTTTGTGTCTTTTTATTAAAGAAAGGGTTGTATATAGTAGTGACTTTTCCTATTCTACACTCTAAGAAATATCGTCCATGTAAAGTAATTTAGTGTTAATTTTAACACATAAATAAGTACATTTTTCGTCCGTGTTAAAAATACGGTTAAGTTAAATTTTGTCCGTGTTAATTAAAATAAATTTCAAATATGTTAACAACGTATGGAGTAAATGAGATATATTACTCAAAAATATGGTTACTTTTAATTACCAACAATTTTTTGAGTTACTTATGCTCAACTTAGTGTATATTTGCACAATACGGTGCTGGAACTACACTATATTTCGTTAAATGTAAAATAACACTCAACGCTGTTATTATGACGTGTATTTACTACAAGCAGCGAGCAAATCAGCACCAAAGTGTGGATTGTGTAACTGTGATATGTGATATAAATATTCTTGGTTTGATCTGTGGGATGTACGAACGTATTTATTGCGACAAAAGTGTTACTACATACTTCAAAATGGATATACCATGTGATATAAAAATTAATAGTTCTCAATGGATTTCATGTGGTTTTTTTATACCAACCAACTTCCTCGTGCCAGAAATTATTGAGTCTTGGGATACAATATATTTTGTTAAATTCTATAGCCACTAAAATTGCAAAATTAGATGTGTCTGAAATGATTTTAATATTTTTAAATATTTGTTTGCACAAAGAACCATATGAAACTCTTTCATGTTCCGAGTTCCGATGGAAATTATATTATTAACATATTTTTGGATAACACAGATATTAGCCAAATATAAGATTTATTTACCTATGTATTTTTTGATATAATAAAATTATATTATTTATATTTCAATAATATCCTTATTTACCTTATTTAACACGTATTCTGTAAAAAATTACTCAAATACGAGTAAATGAATACACCAAGATATGCTACTGAAACGCGTACTTTACACTATTTAGTGTAGTAGGTAATTAACTCGTACATTTAGTTAAAATACGAATTTCAGTGTAAATTTTAACACGCACTCATATTTTTAACTAGAAATTTTGTGTTAAATACTAAACCAGTTTCCAGTGTACTTTTAACCAAACAGACACATTGTTAAAATTACACGTAATCTGGTGGACCTCCTGGAACCAATTTTAGTGTTAAAATTGGTTAAAAATTTCTAAGAGTGTAATCCCCCGGTCTCATCCATTATAGCTCCTAAATATTTTAATTGCTTTGAATCTTTTATAGTATTACTATTATTGTGCGGGGTTTGAATTACTTTCCGAATGTTTGCTAGTTTCATTATTTGACTTTTATGTACGTTTACTTTTCGGTTAAATTTGTTTAAGGTTTCACTCCACTTATTTATTTTTTCCAGCAACTCAAGTTTGGTATTTGAAAATAGAATTAAATCGTCCGCATATAACAGATCAGTTAATTTTAACTAATACTATACTTTCGTAACATGGCGAATTCGAATCTTCATTTCGTTTAGGTGATTTACTTATTGCTTACGTACTTTTATTATCACCGTTTTCTTCTACCGACTGTCAATACCTCTCGGCGGGCTACTAAGCGTTTATTTATATACAACTTGCGACAAATCGCACAATTTCTATTGACAACCGGTATTTTTACAATTTCTGCCAACTGTAACTTATGAACTTCCGAATATAATATCGATGACAATACAAATAGCCTTTTGTCTGTATATAACGTGTATATCAATCGATATCTAACCTTTAATCGAAAGTTCCAAATGATTCGAATCCCTTTTTCCGGGGGTATGTAAACAGGCAGATGTTTACACACCCCTAATCACGTATATGCAGGACATATGTAGCCATTATTTTGGAAGCGAGTTTATATAGGAATATGGGTACTTACTATTCGTGCCAGTTGACATCACCAACTGCTATGCTTGTTGACGGGAACCCTCTTAGTCACTACATTGGACTTCACTAGTTTTCACTGTTATTTAGGGTTTATTTTAATTAATATCAACACCATGTAATTTAATGATTAAATATATTAAAATAACTAAACATGTTGAAATGCATTTACAATTTGATTAAACATTTAAATACTGTTTGGCGATTATGACAACAAACAATGTCGTTTAGCTTCTATCTATACGCTTGTACCGTTCCTTTTTAAGCGACGGCAGCGCCGACTACTGGAAGCGATAAACATCTTTGAGCTGATCATTGTCTAAGTCCGGAAAATGTCAGTTACAGTTACTTGTGGTTTTCAAGCTGTAAACTTGAATGTTTTTCGAAATAAAAGTAAAAGTAAAGGTAAAAAATTAGTGCAAAGCTATAAAGTTTCTAGAGTCAAGGAAATTATTGAAAATAATTCGCGAAAATTAAGGTGCTGTTTTAAGAGAAACTTCAGGAGCTGTTGGCAATAAAGCACATTAAAATATATTTATAATGTCGAAATTAAGGTAAAATAATGTAGATATTACTAGTTTAAATAATAACTAATTTTAAAATATGTTAGGTGAAGAAACATGCAAGAATCATGTATGACTGATAAGAAGGAAACTTCAGTGCAATTTTGTCAAATTTGGGATAAGACCAGGACATAGTTTAGGCCAAGGAAACTATACTGGATTTGCCTAGGGTCTGTAATTCCCAAAAGACAAACTTTTTAATTTTAAATCGACGAAATAACTGTTACAAAATATATGTTTCGCAATAAAGAAAATTTGATTTCAATAATGAAAATAACTAATAATACAAAAAATTGATTATAACAGTTTTATGTTTTTATAAAACTATAGTTTAATCGGGGCAAATATGTATCATATGGCTGGAGATATTAGTGAATATGTGTTTCTCTGATTCAGAAAACGACTAATTACACAGAAAAATTATTACAATAATTGTATCGTTACTGTATGTTTTTTAAATGTAACCGTAACCTTATCAAGGTTGTATACCTATGTAGATAATTTACTGAATATATGTACTTACGTCTGATTAGAGCTCCTATTTTCTTAAAAAAATAACATGAATTTTGATTTGATTACAATAAAGGAATACTTATATAATTACAACAATGGAACTTTGATTACAATAATGAAAATGGCTAATCATGAATGTTTCTTTAATTCTAATGCAATTTAATTTATGATATATTTTCAGCTGCATTGTCTTGTAAAATTGTAGGATCCTAGTTTTTTGATGATGGCCTGAAAAATATTTTTTGTGTAGGGCCCATAAAAGTCTAAATGAAACTCTGGATAAGACTGAATTATTATAATTTCAAGTTTATTTACAAAATATTTCTTTATTTATCAAAATATGTAAGTGATAGAAGTAATGTTTCTTGTATTAAAATTACTTATTAATATATTTTTGAACTAATCAAAGTTCAGAATTCTGGGTTTTTACTAGGGTACCTTTATAACCAGGGTATGGCGGACGAAACGTGAGCCACGCCATAGCCATACCCTGGTTATAAAGGTACCCTATACGGTACTAGGGTACCTTTATAACCAGGGTATGGCCATGGCGTGGCTCACGTTTCGTCCGCCATTACCGGGACATCTGTTATATGTGTTGTTCTTGCGCAAAGTATTATGTATTTTCGTGGCTATTTGTTTTATTTTAATGAAAAACACATTTAATTATCATTTTAATATGTATTTAAAGTGTAAGTAATATATTTTATCTTATTTACTTGTGTAGTTTGTTAAGATACTCATCACGATTACTGTCACTGAAAACAACTAAAAATTACCAATATTAAGCACAATCATTTAAATTTTTAAAACGTAAGTTTAGAATATATAATTATTATGTAAATAAGAACTACAGATATTAAATTAGATGTGATAATAACAACACATGTCATATATTCTACATAACCTATAAATGTATGTCTTAATAATAATTGTATATATCTTAAATAAATTCATTTTTATTACCTTTTTAAATTCACAGTGTGATAATTTAATATTATTTTATAATATAATATCACATTTATTACAAATAATTAGGTAAATCAATTACCGATAATGGCGGCGATCCTGGCCCATGTCCATACCCTGGTTATAAAGGTACCCTATACGGTACTAGGGTACCTTTATAGCCAGGGTATGGCCATGGGCCAAGATTGCCGCCATTGTCGGTAATTCATTTCCTTATTTATTTGTAATAAATGTGATATTATATTATAAATGAATATTAAATTATCACACTGTGAATTTATAAAGGTAATAAAAATTCATTAATTTAAGAGATACACAATTATTATTAATATTTACATTTAGAGGTTATGTAAAATATATAACATGGGTTGTTATTATCACATCCAATTTAATATCTGTAGTTCTTATTAACATAATAATTGTATATTCTAAACTTACCTTTTAAAATTTAAATGATTGTGCTTAATATTAGTAATTTATAGTTGTTTTCAATATGTCAGTAATCGTGGTGGGAACCTTAACAAACTACACAAGTAAATAAAATAAAATAGATTACTTACACTTTAAATACATATTAAAATGATAATTATATGTGTTTTTCATTAAAATAAAACAAATATCCACGAAAATACATAATAATTTGCGCCAGAACAACACATATAACAGCTGTCCCGGTAATGGCGGACGAAATGTGAGCCACGCCATGGCCATACCCTGGTTATAAAGGTACCCTATACGGTACAAGCATATACTTGTTCTTAGCACAAGCGAGGGCAACCTCGCTTGGGAACCGCATAAAAGCATACTAAAGCATCAGACTTCGGCGAGAAAGTTCCTAAGCGATAATGCTGACTGTACTAAAACTCATCTCTTTACGTCTCGCCTAAGTTGAATTGCGTGTCTTTATATTTCGTAAGAGTTCTCAATGTTACACTTTTCTGCAGTTAAAAACACTCACTTCACAATTTCTTTAACACGATAATTTCCATAATTTTGGGTACATGTATCGGTATAAATGTTTGTATAACTACTCGCACACTTACTAATTATTTCTTTATTTCTTCTTGTTACAGGCAGTGTCTGATCTCCTCCTAGGAGTCTTCTGCATGCCGTTCACACTAGTGGGACAAGTCCTCCGCAATTTCATCTTCGGAGCGCTAATGTGCAAACTCATCCCTTATTTCCAGGGTAAGTCCACCCCACCACCCCTATATTGAGCAAACAATCGCCATCTCACCACTCTATCTATCGCTTCTTCATTTTGTTTAGCCTTAGCCTTAACTTCTATCGAGTTCACTTAAGTTCCTCGACTCTGTGTGGAGAACAGAATCTAGATGTAAAGATGAAACGAATGGAAGTGAATTAAGAAAACCGTGACTAGAATCTGAGGAGATTAAATGTGTTCATTTAATTAAACATGTAATGCAGTTCTTGTATCTTACATTAGCAGTAAGAAGAAAATGAACTAAACGGTTACATATTCAAATAAACGAAATTTGTTTGTTTGAATTGATACTCTCCTTGCTACTATATTGAGAAAAATGTAATTGAAATTTTAATTTCATAGTTATTTTTCAGTAGGCTTTGCATGAAAAAAATTGAACCTAAATTAAAACGAAACATAAACATTTGTTAATAACTTTGTAAATAGCAAGAATATTATGGACTAAATAATTTAAATTGATATATAAAGGTTTTGTTTTTCTTACATAGCCTACTAAATAATAACTATAAAAATAAATATTATTTAAATTACAATTACATATTTCTAAATATTTTTGTAACGGAAAGATATAAAATGATTACATGATTGAATTCACAAAAAATACTCTATCGAATGGGTCTAAAAAATATATACCATCCCGAGAACCAAAGGCTAAAAAAGTTTTTTTCTTTAATAAGTGAATGCTCCCCCCCCCCTTCATCTACTGCTACATTTATTTAAATAATTTTCTTCTATTTCAAATAATAAAGAAAATAATCGTGGTGGCCCGTATCCGAGAAACACCCAGTATATATATATATATATATATATATATATATATATATATATATAGGGTGTTTCCTTTAAAACAACCAGCGCTTTTTTGGGTGAACTAATGACTTTAGAAAAAAATGTTATATACAAGAAATGATCAAGAATAAGGGGCTAATTTATTAATACAAACCGAAAATTCGACCAGTGGTTCTCAAACGGCAGAACAAAATTATATTTTTTTTTAAATGGTATCCTATATAATTTTTTAGCCTATTGGATAGATTTTTTTTATTTCAACGATATAAATATGGTATAGGGTTGTATAACAATTATTTCGAGAAAAATGGTACTAAAAATAATGTTATAATATTACAACAGGCTATGCAATACACAGATTGCCTAGTTACTTTAGTAGTAAACTCATTTTTATTACACTATTTCTAGTTATTAATAGCATTTTTCTCGAAATAATTGTTATACAACCCTATGCTATATTTATTGAATCAGAAAATAATATTTTATTTAAAAGGCAAAAAAATATCCGGTTTGTTGCTATTGATACATTATCCCCTTATCCTTGATCATTTTTGGAATAAACATTTTTCTCCAAAGTTGTTAGTTCGCCCAAAAAAGTGCTGGTTGTTTTAAAGGAAACATCCTGTATATGTATATACTAAGTCGTCACATCCGAAAATGGTAGTTAGAACTCATTAAAAAAAAACAAGTTTTCTTTGTTGTAATTTTTAATTTGGTGCCCCGATTCGTAGTTATTGGAGTTCTTTTGTTTTTCGGAAAATCGTCATATTTCCCTAATTTTAAGGTTTATTGAATTTTTTTTCTTTCCAAATTACCTTTAGGCCCGGTAAAACATTTCCATTTACAATGATAAATTGGCGATCGATCAAAAATTTTATAACAAGATTTTTTGATAACTACTCCACCGATTTTCAAAAGTAATAACATTTATAAAATCATTAAACTATACTACAACATTGTCCTTAACATTTTTTTTCAATGTATCCAAAAAAAAGTCTTTATTCAAATTAAAATAAAAGTTAATCATTTGTGTTCATGTTTTGCTTAATTTTAACGCAAAAATGGCAGAAACACGCTACCGGGCTTGCGTTGTAATTGAAATAAATAATAAGAATAAAGACTTTTTTTTGATGCATTGAAAAAAATGTTAAGGACAAATATTGCAGTATATAGTTTAGGGATTTTATAAGTGTTTTACTTTCGAAAATCAATGGAGTGGTTATCAAAAAATATTGTTTTCAAATTTTTCATCGATCGCTATTTTGTCATTTGAAAAAATAAAAAATAATTGTAAATGCATATATTTTACAGAGCCGAAAGGTAATTTTAAAAGAATTTTTTTTCAATAGTCTTTAAAATAAGGGAGTTATGACATTTTTCGAAATACAAAAGAACTCCGGTTCACCCTTCCATAAGAAGTTATCACTTCAATAATATTCTTGCTCTTACCTTGTAATTGATGTATCCGAAAATTCACTGTCACGAATCTCTGTCCTTCTCCACATTTTTGTTCTTAAAAATACTATTTTTTAAAAAATTGTCACATCGATAGTAAGATACTTCTTTTCATTTGTTATTACTAATAAATAATGTACTTGTAACGTTGTAAAACATCACACATAGTATTGCAAAATTATTATTATTACTAGGTAAGCTGCCACCTACAATGTATGCTATTACCACAACCATCCCTTGCACTCCTTTGATGATTATGTCATCAACTAATTGAATTGACACATCCCTGCTTGCACAGCTTCTCGATTTTCAATAAACTTGAATGCGGTTTGCTCACACTATCATTGCATCCAGTAGATTGTGCAATGATAATACTCATCTCAGCGTTCATGTTCCTGTTGCCGAGAATTTATGTGTAATTTAGGATGTAATAGCTACATGTTTGTTTAGAAGAGCTTTGTGTTTGGAATTGGTATTGCTGATAATAACTTCCAAATGGAATACACAATAACAGATTTATTATCATCTATAGTTAGCTAGGAAGCGTATAAGAAAATAGTAAACAATAAATGAATATAAATTATACCTACTATACGTAGGTACTGGAATTCATATCTAAAATACGTATTATGCTTTCCAATGATTTTCTGGAATTACTGTTTGTTGTTTAATATATGTAGAGTTAAGAAAATTCATTGTACCATATTTTATTGATCTTTAGACAGGTATAGTTCTTTACCGGTTTCAGGATATTATTCCATTGTTTACATGTACAAAAGTAGGCTAGTAACTAAGTAGTAACTGTATCTATATGGTAATATTATTACCTTACTGACTTAACAACAGTCTACAAAATGAAAATAAAATAAAATGAAAATATAATACTCTTCATTAATACATACAGATAACATTAGCCTTAATTTCTAAATACGGTCTACTTTATTCTAAAGTAATAAACATGAGGAATAAACTACATAATTTGAATATTTGTCATATTGACATATGTCAAAATAATTGTTCTGTTAACCATAGCAATCTGAAAGTAGCATTAATGAGAGAATTTCATAAAATGATATTTATCAGTAATGTCTTAATTTTCTGAAACTGGTAAACTATTGAACAAACCACGGATGTTATTAATCATAATAAGCCTTAGTTGTCTTCAAACTCACATCTGCGGCAGTTATGATGTGCATAACATTCCTAGGTATGTTAATAGCTATAATTTTTGAGATAATTTTGTTCAAAATTGTTACAATTCACCTTTGGGTAAGGAAGGTATTGTCTTTGGTCAAAAAATTCGCTGGTCAGTTTTTGATGAATAAGCACGTTTTAGGGTCCCTAGAATACGATTTTACTATTTTTACGATGATGTCTGTATGTATGTGTATGTGTGTGTTTGTGTGTGTGTATGTGTGTGTGCGTGTGTGTGTGTGTGTGTGTGTGTGTGTGTGTGTGTGTGTGTGTGTCTGGGTGTGACAAAATTTTATAATGCGATAACTCTAATACTACAATTCCCAAAATTATAATTCTTTCGTATTCCTCTTCGTTACATCCATGTGAAGAGCTGATTAGATTTTGGTTATAATGGTTCAACCGGAAGTACCCTCATTTGAAGATTTTAACAGTTTTTCTTGAAAAAACGATGTTAAATGTCATTTTTTCACATTTAATGTTATAAATATTAAAGAATATTTTATTCTATTTATGCTATATTAAGAAAATTCTGATTGAAAGGTGTCAGTTTCAAGTGCAGTTGACAGTATGTTTGTGTTATAATTTTACTGGAAATATAGGATCTTCTGCTCTAATCTTTCTGTATGGAATTTGTATAAAATACATACAACTGCCTTCAGGTAATGTACAAAAAATAGAATCTTTTGTAAGGAACTTTCTGTATGACATTTATACAAAATACATAGAACTGACGGAAGGTAATATACTGGCCACATCAGATTTTTTTTCTATAACTAAATTATTTTTAAACATAAAATAATGAATGTATTCATTCCAAAAAAGGAACTTGCTTATCATTTTGTATTAAAAAATAAACCATATTACTTATAGTTGAGAGTATAGTAAGCATATTTCTTTTTCTTGTTTTAATGTTTTATTAATATTATCGATTGTATTGCTCATGCCTTTTGAAATATATATTTCGCGTATAGGGTACCTACTACGAAAATGTGATTATGTCATTGTTTTATTGACTGTAAGTAACAGTTTACATTGAAGGGTTACCATAGCCAGTGGGCTGTAATATTTTTCATTAGGCCTCTCTCTAAAGGCCTGTGTCCACGATGCTAGAAATCGTTCCGAGTTCTCGATCACATATTTTGATCATAAACATTGAACTTGTATGACTACAGATGTCAGGTTGGTCGATTTTATGAAGTTACTTTCAGCCATTTCTACCAATACTAAAAACTAATAAAACATAAAATTATCCCGGCAGTAAGTAAATTAAATTTTTACAACGAATATATTAATTTATTTATAAGTAATTATTTATAATCAATTTCAAAAATGAGTAGAATTATGTAATATTTTGCAACCTTATCATTTTCAAGCTTATCAAACGTCAAGATTTTAAATTGGTAACAGTTAAATGAAATTAGCAACTTGTACGAATAAATGGGACAGAACGCATTTTTCCATTCTAGTTTTCTATTCGATTTTTGCGTCCGAGTTGGTAGTGTCCACGATCCGAGATATCGAATTGCGAACTATATCCGAGAACTCGGATTGATTTCTAGGATCGTGGACACAGGCCTTAAGGAAGGCAAAAAAGTAAATTCATAATATTTTTAAGACGGGCTAACAACTAAAGTAGTGCTGTTAAAAGAATTCGGGTAGTCGATTAACCGGTTACCCGGTTAATGCGATTTTTAATAAATTAAAAACCGATTAGTCCGATTAACCACGGATAACCGCGGTTAGCCTCAAAACCGGTTAACCGCGGTCAGCCAACGAAACAGGTTAACCGCGGTAATCGGTTTCGTTGGTTAATAGTTGACAACAACCGGTTAACCGGCTAGTCTTCAAAAACTGGTTAAGCGTTATTCGACAATAACGCATAAATTAGTGAAAATGTAAATCGACATTGGTATATTTTGTCCTTACGTTTAAAATATATCTTGTATGAATTATTTGACGCACAAAATTCAATTATTATAAACTTTATACTTAATTACTTCAGTAAAAAATTATAACTTCAAATACTTTCTTAATTTTAAATTCAAAAATATGTATGCCATATCTATTATTTCGCACAATATATTTTTTTCGTTAGAGAGCATGCTATTTTTGTATTTCTACATATTTACTTTATGAAATAAAATGATAAATCTTTTAACTTGTGTTTGTATAAATACAATTTTTTTCATTATTGTAATGTAACACAAACTGAAAGGGAAGTATACGTATATGAAATAAGAGTAAATTTATATTTTTGTTGTTATCTAGCGGTTATCCGGTTAACCGTTCACTATCGGTAGCCGGTTAATAGCGGTTAGCCGGTTAACCTCAGTTTGTTGTCATGGTTAACCGGTTACCATTTTCGACTAAAGTCGTTTGCTGCAAAAAAAGGGTAGATAAATTGCGAAAGGAATAAAATATGGGAGGCTGCATTTACCGACTCTTCTATTTTTTGAGACATGTTTTCGATAAAATTGTTATAAATTTATTACACTTAAATTGAACTGACACATTTGAAATTTTCATATGCACATCGAGTCGAACAGCGCAATTTTCGGTCTCGAATGATTACAACACCAAAGCTCGTAGTCATTCTTAACCGAAAAATTACAATGCCGCCTCTTCTATTTTTTGATACATTTTTTCGATAAAATTGTTATAAATTTATTACACAGAATTATAAACTGAACACACACGTGTCATATTTGAAATTTTTATATGCACCTCGAGACGAATATAGTTATTTTTGATTCTACAATCCGAATTGTCACTTTTGCATTCGAGAATGCAAAAGCATTTCGCAATCGTGTATCAAACAACGTTTTTTCGAAAACTATGTTCAACAATTAATGAAAATGTAAAGAGAAAATTTAGAGAGCAGGTTTAATTAATGTGACATCCAAGAAGGATCGTGACATCTAATGTCACCGTGACAGCAATGTATTTAATGTCATGTATATAAGCTAGATTATTACAAATAATTGCTCAATTGGGACATTAAATATAAATAGAATTATTTTTTCTAAGCTAATAAAAATAAAGGGACAGATTTTATTAAATTGTAACCCTTTTTTCTATCAAACAATTGCAGAATGTAAAAGACTTTTACATCCAGGATGTAAAAGTCTTTTACGTTTTGTAGACATTTCGCGTGTTAATAGTTGTCATGTAAATATAAACTTTTGAAAAATGCAATTTTCGGACTCGAATGATTACAAGACCAAGGTTCGTAAGCGTTCTTAACCGAAAAATTGCACCTACGACTCTAGATACATAAATAACTATTTCGTCTATAAGGTTGATAAAAAAAAATCGAACGTCATTTGGTTCCAGAAAGAGAATAATTGCAGTCCGAAGTTCTTTGCAGACCAGACATTCAGAATGTTTTCTTTCGTAGTTGTGAAAATAAGTGGAAAATTAAAATAAAAAAAATTCATTTAAAAATTAATTAATCTTTCTGATCGTAGAAAAAAATGTCTATATGTCGTAGCCAGATTGTAAAATTGCCTTGGCGTTTTATAAAAAGCGGGTGAAATGCGGCTATCAGCTTGTCAAATCTTCGTTGATTTAGCGATGTTTTACAATATAGTTTGTCGTCTAAGCATTAAAACACGAACAGTAACTTAGCAACTTAAATTGTACATTTCTCCAAATATAACAACAATAACCTAACACACAAAACTCGGCCCTAGTTTTCCAACTGTGATTTTTGTGCGTTAGCTTAGGTTATTGTTGTTATATTTAATTTGGCAATATCCTATCAAAGCGAAATGTCAAATGAATTGTTAAACATTACTAGGTCTGTTCATTTGTGTGGTTCTAGATGCACGAACTTGTAATTTTGTAAAAAAAAATATGTTCGTTTGTGTGTTCTAAGGCTAAACTTGTAATTGGCATTATAATTTTTCCAAAAATCGAAATCTGTTCTAAATATGAATCAAACGAGATGAACATGAAAAATTACTTTCCAATGAAAACTAGTATTATTTTTGTTAGTTAAGCTACACTACCTACAGGCTATCCGTGTTGCTGGTTGCGCCATCTGACGGATTTCCTGTTAAGTAGCATCGGGTAAGATTTCTTACGTGTGGAATGTAGTTTTATACATAAACGAACCGTTTTGTCAGTTTAAAATATATTTGAAGCAACACTTGAGATATAAACTATGTATGTTATCATGAGTTGTGGTTTTCAAAGCGTCGACATATCTTTCTTATACGTTTGCGCGGTAAATTCGCGTGTGAGGAATGTCAGACAGTCACTACTTGTCGCTGTGCACTTAGAGTCGACGACAATTTAGAAAAGATTTTGCGTTGGTTTGGGAGAGCATTTAGTTAATATATAATTTGTGTATTCCATCTATTTACATCTCTTTCTTGAACATTGACGTGTACTTTGTCAAGCTCATTATAAAGATTTCCAAGGTGCGCTTCGTATAAAGTTATCTACTAATAATTTATCGTAGGTGTCATAAATATTATACATTTTACATTCAATAGCATGTATATTTCATAAATATTTTATTTTATTTTTCATCATTATTATCAATGGCACACAAATATGGATTGTCCCATAACCTATTTTGAATCGAAGTATTTTGATCCTAATTTTAATTATTGAACTAAATATTTTCTTTGTTATTTGCTTGAGAAATTTGTAATCAGATTTTCAATGAAATTCAACTGTACTTATGTCATTCGACGAATCGATGCTATCCATTTTTTCCGCCTTTCTTGTTCCCAAGGATAATAAGGGAAAGAGTAAAAATGAATCTTATTATTCCCCTTATATATAGATTTGCACACACCTACTGTAAAAATTTCGATACGCACTTTTTTGTTAACCTGTAGTTAACTATAGACAATGAAAATGGCAAGTAAAGCAATATTTATATAAGCCACGTAAACTGTTAGTAAATAAATACAGTGTGTTCAATAACATTCTTAACTGGGAGTAGGCTATGAACAAAGAAACGTAATGGCTGGTTTATGATGGATTTAATTTACAAATTTAGATTTACGAATTTAAATTTATAAATATAAATTGTACATATCTGCCTTTACTGGTTAAAATATCACCATATTTTATATTCTAAATGTAAATTTGTAAATGCGTCCAATCATTTCACAATATTTCAAACAATGATTTTTGGTGGGGAAAATGACAATTTCAAGTGACAGTTCAAACATTTTAATTTTGATTTGACAAATGGATTCTGAAAATATGAATATATTATTAATATTATCTGTAGAATAATACATATTGATTATGATAAAAATGATAAATATCATATAACTGTCATCCCATTTGTGTCAAACCACGTAAGTTGATTGGGCATATTTCATATCATTAAATTCACTATAAACCAGCAAGATAAATCGTAAATTTCAAATCTAAATTTGTAAATCTAAATTTATAAATTAAATCCATCATAAACCAGCCATAAAGGCTGGTTTATGTAAGCTGTAAACTTAAGAATTTACCTTAGCATTAGCATTATGACTTTGCATTGATAATTCTAGTATAGACAATTGCATGCTACGGTATATGTAGCTGTAAGCTGTAACCTTAACCTTAGCATTATGCCGTAACCCTAGAATACGGCAATATCAAAATTTTTAATGCATAATGCTAATGCCGATCAATCAGAAGAGTAAATGTTGGGTCCGATAGCTTGATTCCAGCAATATTCACGACTGACAAATTCGTTTGACATTTCATATTTTTTTTAAATTCTGTCACATTGTCTTGAGTAAAAACGAGTGTCATTGAAAAAGATGTCCAATTAATACAGTTAGTTGAACAACACAGATATTTTTATGTTAACAAAAGACGAGTCGCTGTTAGAAAAAATGACTTTACCGGCCTGCTCTTATTGGTTTACTCTAAGATGTGCATGTACCGGACAACTTAATGTAAAGTTTAATGCTAAGTCATAATGCTAATGCTAAGGTAAAGTCTTAAGTTTACAGCTTACATAAACCAGCCTTTAGTCTGATCATTATTGAATTCAAAAGTCAAGATGTCAAAACTGATCTTGAAATGTAATTTTAAGAAGAAAAAAACAAAGAAATACACAGTATATTGACATTCGCGGTTTTCTAATGTGTTCCCATTTATAAAATAAGTTTCAAGAAGAAAAACTTTGATTTCTTTAGATAACGTTTTTGACAATATTTCATTTCAAATTGACATTTAATTAAATATTTTTAAATTGACATACGTTTCTTTGTTCATAGCCTCTTCCGAGTTAGGAATTTTTTTGAACACACTGCAGATAAAATAAATATATCATCACGGCTTATTACACAGTGCTAGGTGTGCCAATCTGCTTTGTACAGAGATATCGGTAATGATGTAATATTTACACCGTGCGGGTGCAGGCGCTTAAACAGTTCGTTGCAGTGCCAGATTAACGGGGGGGGAGGGGGCTTTTGGGGTATATAGCCCCCGGAGGTAGATACGTAAAAGGAGGCACACCGAGCAGAGCACGTTCTTAAATTATTTACAAAATTTAATTAAAGCAAATTTAAGAGCCAGGGGAAAAAGGATGAATGTCCATTTTCTAGCAAAATAAGATGATTGGTACTTATAGATTGAAGGTGGGCGCTTTTAAGTAGTATGTGTAAAGGAGGCAAAACGGTAACGATCCTAAGATACAGACCTCAGAAATTGTAAAATAATATATAAAAAGGATGACGGTCCAAGCGTCAGGGTATAATAAGATGAATGTTCGACAGCGATATGCGCAAATTATAACTTGGTGAGCCGATTTCTGTTCAGTACTCGTACTGAACAGAAATTTGTTAAGCTAAGAGCGGTGTCAGTGGCTATCTGATGAGATTCCGTAACTCAGTAGTTAATTTTTAGCAACTGGTTAAAAATTTAACCAATGTTGACAATATAACAAACAATTGGATACAATTTTTAACCAATTGCTAAAAATTAACCACTGAATTACACAATTAATAAAACCACCAAACGACGCAAAAAGTTTGGACGAGTGACTTATGTAGCGAAAAAGCTCCGACTGCAAAGTCATGAAACTGGTGAAGATTTTTCCTGCGAACATTTGAAATGTTCTATTAACCAACGTTTGAGAACCAATTCCAATAACTTGTCATTGAATTTCAAAAATATGGGAGTTCATGGACTTTCATAATTTCTACCTATAGTCAATTCAACGAGACCTTTCATTAAACCAGGACTTCGAACCGGAGCTGAATCGAAAACCGTAAACCGGCAAAAATAACGGAAAAATTCTGTTAAGCCCACATAAGTTGAAACTTGACCCATCTGTGGGTATAATTTTCAGAAATGACCAATCTGAGTTTCGAAATAAGATTAATACACTTTGTCATTCCAAAAGCATTAGATGGGGTTTCAAACTTTAAAATTCGTGTAATGAAAAAACAAAATTTGTAACATTTATCTTTTTTCCCTGTCTCTTTGCAGTTTGATGTCGGAAAAGCGGTTTTTTAAAATTAGCCCCGGGCGGCAAAATGTCTTAAGTCAGTACTGGTTGTCTTATAAAATTTCTAGATAACTAACCATATTGTACAATATCGCTAAGTTAATAAAGATTTGACATTCTCACTGCGTTTCATTCGCGTTTTATTAAAAGACAGGTTTTACAATCTGGCTACGACATATTGATACCTCCGATAGTTTAAAGTATCTTTGCAGACTTCAATTAATTTGAAACCCTTGCTACTCTCGGGCGGCTATCTCTAGCCTCGTTAACAAAGAGCTACTTTCAACCCTTTGTATACAAATACGCATACACGCAAAGTCTTCCAGGTCAACACACTTGACCACTACTTCAAAAATATATTACAGAACATCTTCCATTAATTCGTTATTGTTAGTAAAAAATCAATATCCATTAAAAGAACAAAATAATTCCATATTATCACAAACAAATCACATCATATCATGTATCCGATTACTTTCCCGTTCACCTACTAATTCTCACTCATTGTTTTCAGCCGTATCTGTGAGCGTTGGGGTATGGACCCTAGTAGCTATCAGCCTCGAACGCTACTTCGCAATTTGCCGACCTCTGAAATCCCGACGTTGGCAAACTCAATTTCACGCATACAAAATGATCACTGTCGTTTGGTTGGCCAGCCTGGTCTGGAATGGACCCATTTTGGTGGTATCTACACTGAAAGCAATGCGAGGAAGAGGTGAGTCTAGAAATTTAAGTAACTTAAACAGATGAGAGATAGAATATTAAAAAAATATCAGGAGTTTTTCTATGATTTGTTTAATAAATAATACGCTTGTACCGTTCCTTTTTGAGCGACTGCAGCGCTGACTACTGGAAGCGATAAGCATCTTTGAGCTGATCATTGTCCAAATCCAGAAAATGTCAGTTACAATAAAAGTAAAAGTAAAGGTAAAAAATTAGTGGAAAGCTATAAAGTGTCTAGAGTCAAGCAAATTATTGAAAATAATTCGCGAAAATTAAGGTGCTGTCTTAAAAGAAACTTTAGGAGCTCTTGGCAATAGAGCACATTAAAATATTTTTATAATGTCGAAATTAAGGTAAAATAATGTAAATATTACTAGTTTAAATAATTAATTTTAAAATATGTTAGGTGAAGGAAAATGCAAGAATCATGTATGGCTGATAAGCTTCAGTGCAATTTTGTCAAATTTGAGATAAGACCAGGACCTAATTTAGGTCAAGGACACTATACTGGATTTGCCTAGGGCCTGTAATACCCAAACGACAAACTTTTAATTTTAAATCGACGAAATAACTGTTACAAAATATATTTCCCAATAAAGAAAATTTGATTTCAATAATGAACATAACTACCTAATAATACAAAAAATTGATTATAACAGTTTTATTGTTTTTATAAAACTATAGTTTAATCGGGGCAAATGCACATATCTAATGTATATCATATAGCTGGAGATAATAATGAATATGTATCTCATTGATTCAGAAAATGACTAATCACACAGAAAAATTATTAAAATAATTGTATCATTACTGTATGTTTTTTTAATTTAATCGTGGCATATGAACCTATATGTAAATCAAGGATGTATACCTATGTAGATAATTTACTGAACATATGTACTTATACGTCTGATTAGAGCCCCTTTATGAATTTTGATTTGATTACAATAAAGGAATACTTAAATAATTACAACACAGGAACTTTGATTACAATAATGAAAATGGTTAATCACGAATGTTTCTTTAATTCTAATGCAATTTAATTTATGATATATTTACAGCTACATTGTCTTGTAAAATTATAGGTCCTAGTTTTTTGATGATGGCCTGAAAAATATTTTTTGCCTAGGGCCCATAAAAGTCTAAATTAAACTCTGGATAAGACTAAATTATAATTTCACGTTTATTTACAAAATATTTCTTTATTTATTAACATATTTAAGTGATAGAAGTAATGTTTCTTGTATTAAAATTACTTATTAATATATTATTCAACTAATCAAAGTACAGAATTCTGGGTTTTTACTTTCAAAATTTGAGAAATTTTGAGCGTAGTATATTCACCTTCCTTTTATTTTAATTATTTCTACTGAACCAAGTAATCATTATCGATGATAATATCTTTTAGTTAAAATAACACGTAAATCCTATTGAATACACACATTTCTGTCAGCTCAAATATTGCATTTTCGGCCGATTGGCGTCGCCTCGAGCGTTACGGTACAAGCGTATAGTCTTGTACGAAGTTAAAATACAGGAGTGCTTGTAATAGTTATTTGTGTTTCTAGAGTGTAATACAGGCCCGATCCTAGCGGGTGTTCATTTTGTTCCCAGAACAAAGGCGGCCAAGCATGGGGGAGGCAAAGCCATCCTAACGTTTTTTAGAAAAAAAAATTATTTAAGAATTTTAGAAATATCAACAATTTATGAAATGAACATATTAATAAAGCATTGTAATTTTAAATACTTGGTTTGGCTGACTGGTAACAAATCTATCCTAATAGGTATATAGTTTATTTTATTATAAGACTGAGTGTACTTATGATGTCAATCAGTGGCGTAACTAGAAATCTTGCGCCCCTACGAGAAAATTTTCTGGGCCCCCTTGATTTAAAATGTCCAAGAAAAAATTTAAAAACAAAAAAAATATTAATTTTTAACTTATACGGTTACAGTAACATTATAATCATTTTTTTACGTATTTATTAATTAAACTTTTTCATTATTGTAATCAAATTTTCTTTGTTTTAATCAAGCTTTTCTTTGTTGTAATCAAAAATCTTTAGAAAAAACCCTAAGGAATATAACCAGAGTAACATATTTTCATTAAATTACCCAACTCTTAATACATATGTACATAGGTACAGGGTGGTAATCAAAAAGCGGGCCATAGGCGCTTAACATTGAAAATCAGTTTTCCTTTGCGTAAAAGTTCTCAATTAATTTTAGAAAAAATTGTTTCAAATATAACTAGTAGATAATTAAATTATACGCCTAATTCACTAAACTTGTTTTTTAACATAGTATTAGGTGAATGATATTATTACTAATTTATTGTGTGCTATTGTTTAGAACTATTCTCTGTTCCATTTAAGCCATTCAGCAGATGGTGTTCGCATCAGCGTCAGTTTCAAGTAAACTTGTCTTTTGTCTCCAATTTCAGGTCAAAACAATTCCCTATTCTCTGCAATATGAATGGCTTAAATACCTGAAAAATTAAAATGGGGGGGGGGGCATTTATATATAATAACAAAGGCGGCTGATAGGTTAGGATCGGCCCTGAGTGTAAAGTGATACTTTATTGCTTAAGAAAGAAGTTTTCTCACTACCACTTTGGTAAATTAGCATTACCTTATAAAAAGTCGACAGTAATAGAAAGTCATTCACCCAATAACAATAGCAGCACATTGAATAGGAGATTTCGTTACAATTTGCTACACCAACGCCACTTTTGATGAACTATGCAGACAAAAAAGCATTATTCAAACTTTAAATACAATATTTGTGAGATTTAAGTTCCAAATGTATTTTTTAAAGCCAAAAACTGTACATATCAGGTGCTAAATTTAGAAATGATATTGCGAAATATACAAATACCTACATGGGCGCCCGCAGACTTTTTTACAAGGTGGGTCGAAATTTTTTTTTGTAAGAAAAAATTGCGCCGCAGGCGAATTTTTAATAATTTTGAAGATTAAACGTGTTTTAATGCAAAGTAAGATAATATAGAGTTCTTTTCAATGAAGCAAATTTAACAAATTCTTAAAAAATTAAAATCAATATTTTATGACGAAAATGCGTATGTACGCTCTAAAAGCGTAGAATTGCCCCTTCTACTAGGCTTTATGATGCGAGATGCGAGCATAAGCAATAACTACAGAAACCAGGGGCGCACACTGGATTTCTTTTTAGGGGCGGTCCAATTGACTTTTTTAAAAAATTGGGTGATGGGGAGGTATATCCAATTTCGGTTTTTAACTTCACTACATGCGAGTTATATTATAAAATATAAAAGTTGGTATATCACATAGAGGATGGTGACTTGGACGACGCAGCATACGGTTTTTAAATGATAAAATTTGCGGTTATTTGCTCCCCTAATTATTTTAGAGCAAAATTGTAGTTAGATAACCATAATCGTATGCTTTATATTAAGGTGGCAAGTGTTCTAGTCCTATAAATATTTTATTTTTCTATAGTTAAATAACAACGACGGCAAATTTGCCAGTTTATTTTGCAAATGAAATGCTTCTTTTTCTTATACATATATTTGTCAAATTCTAGGGGCGGTCCGGACCTACTGGACCGCCCCCCTGTGTGCGCCCCTGACAGAAACATACAATCTGAAAATACAATGTTGCATTAAATTAAAATATATTACTAACAATATAATTATTCTATTGAACTGATCAAAATAAAATGTATAATAATTAAATGTTAATTAAATCGCGCTCCTCACAAAATACGGCAACCCTAATCATACGTAGGTACTTTTAATATAAATAAATATGCAATGTCTATTCATTATTTACTTTTCTATTTCTTTATTTCTATATAACAGTAAAATCGATAATTGTGAAAGTTTTGAGAAGAACGTGATCATAAAATGATTAGAATAAACTACGACATATTAAAGAAAATACAACACCGAAGATAATGTAATATAATAATAGTACATAACATACTTTACTCATTCTGACACTTCAACTATTTCGTACTTAGTAATAGATAGTATGTAACAAATTTTTGATTAAAATATAAGAAAATATTACCAATAATTATTAAAAAATACAATGATACATTGAAATGAAAAAATAAAATTATAATTTTATTTTTAAAAAAGAATACAGTCCATAAATGAAAGGGGGGTCAGTCGACCCTTTCGACCCCCCCCCCCTGTGGGCGCCTATGAATACCTAGTTTATTATTACTATAACAAGTATTTGTTTAGAATTATTTACTTGGGGGTGTAAAATTGCATTTAATCATATAGGCTCGTACCACGAGCACGGTTTTAACTAAAACGCTGTTTTGAGAATTGTCAAATTCAAATTTCAATATTTAATTTCGCCCTTATGTTTAAAGAACGATTTTTTAAAAAATATTTGTTTGAATATAAACCATGTTCTGCTTTAAAATCATATTTTGTTAAATTTGATATTATTTATTATTAATATTAAATAATGAAATTTGACATTTCTTAAAACAGCGTTTTAGTTATAGTTAGCCATAGAGTTGTAACAAGAACAAGTTAGTTAATTTCTTCTAACAGAAATTACGACTCGAGGGTTACTTACACCTGAGACAAACAAACCAGAATTTGCAGTATTAAAATTTTTAATTACATCCCTGAATCATGTTGCTAAGGTCATTTTAAATGCCTCCTAATATTTCATTGGTATTGAGTACAATTCTAATCTTATTTAACGGAATACATAAAGGTCAGTTTCCTTAATCACATCTATTAAATTATTTAAACCTCAACTTTCATTCGCTAGTCATACTAAATATATATTCATGATATCTCATACCGCGTCTTCGATTTTGCTGACAGTAAAGAAGCTAGTACATCATTATAGCTTATAGCAGCGCTTTCAATTTTCGTAAAATATACAAAATGTTCGTAATCGCTCATTTCACGGCAGAAGCAATTAATTAGAATAACATTCACAACATTGATTCACAATGACACTTTATATTTTTGTTATCATTTATATTTGTTCTGCGCATTATCTGCTTTGTGCATTAAGCACATTCATTTAATTGAAATGGAAATGCCAAAAATAATTATAAATTAAAAATGGGGTTTCTTTCTTTGTAGCAAGAAAATTTTTATGCGCAACGCGTATGAAACTTTCTTTTGTGTCTTCGGTGGTTTATGGACCTCACTTTCGCTTTGGTTTACAAACTATCACCTCTGACAGAAAAGTTCACGTACCTTACTTGATACGCAAATAACTGTCACGCGACGCATCACAGAGCACGCTATCTTTTGAAACCGTCAAAGACACTTTACGTTCGTGAATCGTGACACACACTATTTTTTCTACGTCCGTTCAAAAATAACTAAAAAGAAAAGATAATAAAATCAAACTTCAATTTCATTTTTCAATTAGCCGTGCTAGACCGTTTCCAAGTGATAGTTTTAAGTTGTACTCTTATCAGAAAATATACTTTTTCTGTTTCGGAATTAGAATGACATTTTCTAGCACGTTTATTGATGCTGCTAGACCAGGGGTTCCCATAGTTTTTCTTAGGCGGGCTAATTTAATATTACCGAATTTTTTGGCGAGCCAAAAAAAACGGAATAAAATCAAAACAATAACCACGATTTTATTTTTTTTAAATATATTTAACTATTTCTTATATTAGCACATGTAAACACTACTGTATTGTAGTCTGAAATAGAAACAGAACTGCGCGAAAGACGCATTTCGTTCATAATTTGAGCAACCAATAAGAAAAGACGATCTGTTTGTGCTTGCACGTTTTTTTATTTTTCGTCCCACCTCTAGTGAGTTGGAGCAGTGCATTTTTGAATATTCGTTAATATGGCATAGGCCTGTATTGCTCAGGGCAACTGGGTAGGCAGGACAAGGTCTGGTGGTACAGTTGTAGTGTGCGGCACAGCGCACATCATTGAAAAAAACGATAAATTCGTTACTGACTCCTTGAAATTGTGTGTTGCATTAGATGCGCCAGAAATGATTAACAGTTCTGTATCTATTTGAGACGACTATATTATATTTCTGTACAAATGTGTAATAACTAGACTAGACATACTACAACAATTTTTAAATATAAACTAAACAATATTTTATTAATACAAATGCTTATGGTTAAAGTTCTGTAAGAATTTTTTAAAAATGTTAAAATATTTTATTGTATCTTTTGTAATATTTATTATTTATTTTACTATTTACTTATTTATTTTTTAATAAAAATATAATATATCGTATCGATATCGCGGGCCGAATTCACAGGCTTTGCGGGCCGCATTTGGCCCGCGGGCCGCACTTTGGGAACCCCTGTGCTAGACGGAGCTTCATTCATAAACGATTTTTGGTGAAATTTTGTTGTTTAGGATTGGTATGACAAAATATCTAGAGGATTACGAGAAAATAAAAACACAAATCACTTTCGCCATTCTAATTAATCTATCAAAAATTTCCCTTAATGGAAATGGTTTGTAGTTCAATCGTTTTTAAGGAATCACAAATCTAACACATAGAAAATAATAATCAATAGTTATACAACAAGAGCTTTGAAAATAATCGAATATACAGTTGAGAGAACGAGATGTGTTGCCCAGGAAACACAACGACACCATAGGTGGAGTTCTATTTTCAGATAACATATCGAGTCCGCAAACTGTATATTCAGATGATTTTGGAAGCTCGAGTTGTATATGTTAAGACTATACAACGAATCAACCAACTATATTTTTACGAAATGTCAAAAATATTACTTTTCCATGTATATCCATGAATGATATAATTACATTGATTCGTTTGTTTGCGACCGAAATACCACGAGTTGTGTTCCGCGAAACACAACTTAGCAACGCAAATAACCGATGTTATACAACGTAACGAAGAAAAATTGAGCCATGTGATTAGTTTATTTTCCTGTAACTTGTATAGTCATATTAATTATAATATCTGGGGAACTGTCGTGAAACTGCTCTCTCATATTAAAAGTCATTATATTATTATTCACGCAAAATGACTATTCAAGGTCATTTGTTCGAAGAAACAATACACAGCACTTTATACAGGCTGTTCCGCGACTCGACCGACAAACTTATACCATATATTCCGTGGGTCATTACGATCAAAGAATGTTATATGACCTATAGGTGAATTCCTCTTTGTTTTGGAGGTACTCCGCAGCTACAGCACGTCCACTTCCATTGCAAAAACCATACACGAAAACCATATCGGCATACTCTGAATTAGTAAAACGCGGCACAATGGCTTAAATTAATAAAGACAGCACAAAAATCATTCATTTGTCAAACATACGTTCATTAGTCAAGGCTAACTCAATTAACTTTTTAAAAAAAATTCCTTCGATATCTCCGAAACAAAAAGGAATTCACGTATAGGTCGTACAAGATTTTTTCATCGTAATGACCCCGGAATATATGGTATAACTTTGTCGGTCGAGTCGCGGAACTTCCTGTATAACAGATATACGTAAATGGTGGCATTAATGGACCTGTTCAATTTAAAGAGATAGAAGATATGTGCAATGGGGATCTGCGCATAGTAAGAACAACTGAGATCTATGACGTTTGTTTCTAAAAAAAATAAACGTAAAATGTGAGAATATCAAGCCTAATCTGTAACTCAGTGGTTAATTTTTAACATCTTGTTAAAAAATCTATCCAATAGATATTGATTTGACAACTAAAAATCCATTTTTTTGTTATATGTCAACATAATTGATTGGTTATAATTTTTAACCAGTGGTTAATTTTTAACAACTGAGTTACAGAATAGGCCCGTATCTCAGATAACTCCAAAAAATCTTATCGAAATAAGTTACAAAAGCTTTTATTGAAGTAAAAATGTCTAACGATGCAAATTTTCACTGAGAATACAGGTATTTTAATGACTGCAATATTTTTGACGTTTCGTTTGACAGACGGGCAGTTCTTTACGCCATTTTCATACTATTTGCAGCGATAGAGAGATAGTCGTTAAATTGAAAAGGAAAAACACTAAAAATTGCTGTAACGTATGTCATAGAATTACAGGAATGTAATTTATCTACTACAGTGCCCTCTCTACTGATGTTTGAACGTTCACATTTAAATCAAATATGTATACTCGGATTTTTATACAAAGAGGATTCCAAAGCTATGAATCATTTATAATAAATTTTCAACATTCACATACGTCTCTACATACTATCTTCTTTTAATCTGTACCGTTGAACAATGCGAAAGAAGAACGTGTTTCATGTCTTGATTCGTCTGCACTGACTTGATGCTTCGAATGTACTACGTTTATAAAAGTATTATACACGCTATCAGGCACGTGTCTAAATAAATATATATTTTTTAAAAGTATTATAACTGTTAATCATATTATTTACAGTACGTGTACTTTTATTCAAATATTCAAAATAGGCATATCTATTTAGCCGAATACTATGCAGGCAACTATGCACTAAATTTGTATAAATCGCCGACAGGGTATCATGTATCAGTAGTAGATGACACATAACTATGGAATCCTCTTTGTATGAAAATCCGAGTATATCTATATTTTTGTTTTCCGCAAAAACTTAGGTGAAAAAGACATAACTTCGAGAAAAGCATTATTTAAAAAGAAACAAAATTTTCAAATAAATTACATCTATTTTTTCACATAAAATGTATCCATGTATTGCGCTTATGGATACGAAATGCAGTAAAGTTATCTGCACGTAATATTATATCATACATGACCTTGAATAATCATATTTCGTTATATTCGCCGTCAAATAAGTATGGACTGATGTTCAACTTTTTATTCCTTCTCTACACCTTGTCCCTTGACCAACAGTGTTGCGCTATGTCAAAACTTAACATTTTCAACATTGTCCATGAATTGGCAACAGTGTAGAAATTTCCACTCCATACGTATTTGACGGCACATAAAATTATTATGATACAAGCGAAATAGTTTGTGGTACTATCATTCCCTAACGAATCACAATCGATTAACATTATTTATTTAATTTACACTATACTATGTGCGGCCAGCTTCACGCAGGGCTTTTCAAATTGTAATTAATTTCTTTTTAAGCGCCATGGGAATCAATACATTAATGCACATTTAACAACGGGTATAGAAAAAATATATCGATATTTAGAAATAGGGTAATAGACCTTTTCAATTTAACGGCTATCTCTTTCTATCGCTGCAAATAGTTAGAAAATGGCGCCAACAACTGCCAGTTGGGCTATCAAACAAAATGTCAAAAATATTGCAGTCATTAAAATACCTGTATTCTCGGTAAAATTTGCATCGTTAGATATTTTAACTTCAATAATAGCTATTTGTGTATTAAGAGCGCAAAATGGGACATTGTCGATTGAGAGGTTTTTCTCTCGAAATCGACAATGTCCATTTGCACTCCAAACACATACAAGATTTTTTCTTCAGTCACTATAATGAGATCCTCTACCATAATAATAATTAAGTATATTAATTAGTGCAGTGAAAAAGTAGATGTCCATTATAGGAGCGTTCATGCCAAACTTTTGCAGGTTTTATTTTATATTTATTTTTAATTTATCGTTATCTTCCATTCTTCTTGAGCTATTGCTTCAATCTAATCTAAGCATTTTATACTTTCGATTTTGTAAATGAATGCCTTATTTTATTTTCACAGTAGTGCAGCATTTTGTTTGGTTATATACTGGCAGAGCAGTTATATGTCAGATTGACTTGTGAAGGTGGTAAATGTGTAACTACAGTGCCATTAGTTCCTAACTAAACGTTTCTATTAAGAATGTAGTCGAGTGACAATTCTCAACATTGTATAGTTAAAAATTTGGACAGCGAGCATTTTTTCTACTTTGTCGCGCATGAGCGGCAAAGTGACATTTTGCGTTGACAAAAGAGAGCGCAAATGGCTTCTTTGTATATAGACTGTAGAAGAAAGCTTTTGTAACTTATTTTGATTAGATTTTTTAAAGTTATCTGAGATATTTCTCACATTTTACGTCTAAATTTTTTAGAAACAAACGCCATGGATCTCATTTGTTCTTGCTATGCGCAGATCCCCATTCCGCATATCTTCTGTCTCTTTAAATTGAAAAGGTCTATTGTTTATTATCTTAATAATATATTAAATTAGTTTCCAACAAACAAAGGTGAGAAAAAAATTCTCAATTTGTTATATTTTTTTTCCGGACCGGCAAACTGTTATATGTATGTCTCATCATTCTCGATCCAAATTTATAAGATTTTCCGCGTCGAGCAACTTCATAAATTCGCAGAAAATTTCTTTCCTCGGCAGGACTGAATCCTGTTTCCTATTGAAGCGGTTCCAATTCAAGAATATATTGCTTTACGTTACTCCCTTCGTGCCTTCATAATCACATTTCACACTTACGTCTTGGATATCAGATTTATCGCGTAAATTGTACCCAATTAAAAGTAATATCAGTAAGACACGAACTTTTCCGAGTTGGTAATTAGGTCAGTAGAAGAAATAAAGTCATGTATGGATACTTTTTCTATCAAGATAATTAATTTTAATTAAACGTTGTCAGATGTAGGAAAGGAAAATTGGACATCGGAATGACTAGTGATTAATGATCATAACTTTTAGCCTGATAAGGTGCATTTCGTTCGTATGATGTCTATTTATAAAGATCGCAATATGTTATGATGTGTGGTGATGCCTGATGTCTGTTTGAATTATTACTCAAAAAATCGTACAATTATACAGGCTGTCTCACAACTCGCGCCTCAGACGAGACTGACACTTGCCGACGACAATAGGTTGCCAATAAATAGAAGAAAATAATTTGCGGCTGCTTGCATAACGGAGTTACAAGACTTTTTAATCCACCAATCCCGGAAGGATATCTTGAGGTGTGATGATATTATTACAAAATAAAACTGGTTGCTAGGTTTTAAAAATACTACTAGTTAGTTACAAAATTTGTTTGACTTACTGTAATTTTGACACTTTAGAGTTGACTTTTCACTGTCAACAAATTTAGGTTAGCGACGGTGTCATCCGAGATCATCATTTATATCGTACAGTACAACGTGTTGTAGCAGCTGTGTAAAATGTGTTAAACGAAAATATTGTCATTTGATCCGGCATAACTTGACCGGTCTCATGCGTCCTTGCGATGGCTCGAAACATCACTTTATGATCCACAAGATTACTATCCGGAAAACGTTCCGAATAGACTCGTGCTGCCTCTCTGGCGTTACGTCCACATTCTCCGAAAATTATAATAATTTCTAAGTAATCACACTGACATTTTTCGAAAACTACAGTCGCCCACACATTTTAAAGAAGATTTGATTTGTATAAAACCATAGTAACGTAAAATTACAGCAAACACACGTTAAAGTTGTAGGTCTCTGATTGGTCAATTTTAAGACGTCTTTTTTCGAATATTTTTTAAGCTAGATTTTTTTTCTTCGAAATTACACATCCGAGTGCAGTCTCGTGTTTCCTCATTCGCTCTGGGGCGCGAGTTGTGAGACATTCTGTACTTGCCTAATAATTTCAATAATAAAACTCCAATTTTTAGTTTTTTATCAACGCGCCAAATTTGCTAAGTGGATAGTTTCTTTTTACCTCCCGCTACCCTTGGTAAGAGAGGTATAGGGATCGTGCTAAAAATCGCATATCGATATTTTGGTAAATGACCACGTTTTAAGCTCCCTAACAATTTTAACATTTTAACGATGATGTCTGTGTGTATGTGTGGATCCTCCACTCTAACTCAAATAGTATCATTCAGAAAATTTTTAAACTTTGTAATTCGAACTTTTTCTGTAATGGAAAGAACCCATTAGATTTTGGTGAAAATCGGATAACCGGAAATGGTACTTTACTAGAAACTCAAAATAGTTTTTCTTCGAAAAATACCTTTAAATGTAATTTTTTCAAAATTAATGTTATAAAAATTAAAGATTATTTAATTTACTATAGATGTGCATAAACACTTTTTTATATATTTTATGGATGTTTATAAAATTATCTATAATTTAAATCCCAGAGCCTGCGCTTTAAACATACAAAACGCAGTTATTCAAATGTATGTAACTGACAGATAAATATCACTATCAAAGAACTAATCATTTCAAACTAATAGTAGTAACGTTTTAGAAAGAAAAAAGTAAATAGAACAATAGAAAAGGAGTTCAATACAGTTTCCAGTAAGAAAATATGTATTTAGATTAATAAAAATTAACGATTCACAAAAATGTTTAAGCTAGTACTCATTTTTGGATTAGTGAATTATATTCTATCCCGGTATTTAAAATTTAATCTTCATTTTATTATAGCTCCGGTGGCTCAATGGTTAGAGCAACGCCTCATGTGCCCTCGGGGCTCTGGGTTCGAATCCCACTAAGGCATGGATGTCTGTGAATGTGAACCCACTCTGTAATTGGGATTTAATCCTGTTGAGGGGTTTAAAAAAAGGTAGTTACTTGGATTAGATTAGACTATATTTTAAGAAATAAACTAGAAGATTACAGTAAAATCCACTAATCCAAAAATAAGGATTAACTTAATCTTTTTTGTGGCTCGGGCTGTAAATGGCGGGAGGTATTGTGTTGGCCACACCAGATTTAATGTAATGTAATGTAATTGCTGTGTCTCATTTAAAATGAAACAGGGGACGAATTTGACATTTGTTTACTAATCTGTCAGTGTTATAAAAAAATTCCATCGTGAAATACAATGATGTATACTGTGGAAGAAGAAAGTGCAAATTATTAAGTGGTACTACGCAGATTTTAATCCAAGTTTAAGGCAAACCCGCCTATTATTTCCTAGCGGGCCTACACCAAGTGAGCAACAATTTTAAGAATCGTTAATAACTTTAAAGGAAATGGTTGCATCCAGCCTGAACATAATAAAAAGAATAGATCCTGTAATGTATTAAATGTACAGAAAAAACATAAAATTATAACTTGAATGCGTAGGTAATAACATTAGATTAACATTAAGAGAGATTAGACAAGTTACTGGTGTAAGCCTTGCTTCTCTGCATAGGTTACTTAAAGAGGAGCATTATAGATCATATCATTTTCAAAATCACCAGGACTTCGTTGTGGACGACATGGAACGAAGAATAAATTTTTGAGAAAGAATGTTTGAAAATATTAATAATGATCCAGATTTGCTGCAAAATATACTTTTTGTGCAACCGGATGCGAAATAAGAATTTCGCAGCCACAATACAGACTGCGACATTGGATTTCGCGACCGTTGTTATGGTCACGGCCGCGAAATTAGGTAAATAATCACTTTGGCACTTGAATAGCATATTTTTTTTTATCAAATGTTAATCCCATATAGCCACCTTGAAAGCTAACTTTCTATTTACAATGAAACTGTTTAAAATTAATAAAATTTGCTATTACTTATTTTTACAACTGCACAAAAAATATTGTGTACAACTTGTCCGCGAAATCCTTTAGTGCCCTCGAAATTGTCTTGCCTCGGCCGCAAGCAGCCTCGGCGACAAATTTTGTCTCGGTACGCTAAAAATTTATTTCGCTGCCTTGATATACAAATAACTATTTTATGTTATTTTACTTTACTTTTTATGTTTACTTGTTTGCTTCTGTCAAATTCGTTTCCTGTTTCATTTTAAATGAGACAGGCAAACACATTGCTGTCAATAAAATGTCGGATATGACAAATCTAATGTTTCATGTTAAAAAATACTCACGGTATGAAAGGATATACAGTAAAATTATTGAAAGATGCCCGATCAAGGTCATGAATGGGATAAGAAATTGGCATATATTTATCTCTTTCACAAGAAGCGTGTGCGATAAGGCTGGATATAACACGTTGGTCTATCAAAAATTCATATTGTTTCGACTAAGTTAGGACATTCCATTTTAAAACTATGCTCGTTGTTGGCAATACTTTCGCTATAACATAAGTGTATTTATTAGGGAGTTATTGCAACTTTTAAGATGAAAGAACGTAAACGTTAACGTTATGTAGAAAACACCTTATATTACAAATAAGGGACTTTCAATTTCAATGTTTACCACATTTAATTAGTGTATTGAAGTTAACGTTAACACTAAAAGCAACACAAACGAAGTTACCGCCGCACTTTTCACCGAAACATAAACTCAGTACATACAGAACGTGTGACGTTAAACGCTCGCTATTGGGATTTTCAAGTATCAAGAGATGGCGCTGATCGCATTAAACACTGGTACACTTTTTGTTGACGTGTGTCAACGTAGCATTTCTGTCAATTGTATTTCTTTAGTTTTCGTATTATTTTCGCATTTATTAGTATTTTTTATTTATAATTCAAGTATGTATAATAGAGTTTTTGTAGTCATATAGTTGTAGTTTCATGTAAATGTCAAATATGTACCACTGTTTGTAGTTCTAATAGTCGCCGCTAGTTAGCGTTTTCTTATTTGAAAATCCCAATTTCATCGCACACAACGTATCACCTTATGCATTTAACGTAAACCTTATTAGTACGCATGCGCATTCGGGCTGTCACATTACTTTAACGTGCATCGTGCATGTTATTTTTGCGTTAAAGCTGCAATAACCCTCTATTAATTCAGATATATTACCTTAATTCATAGCCATACGAATAACGTTATTTTCTGTCAGTATTTTATCTTATTTTTCACATATTTGGTTTTACATTTGCTAATAAACTTACCAGTTGACTTGGTTTTGAATTTTGAATGCTTTTACTGACACATATATTTGTATAATAATAAAATAACAGTAGTTTCTTATGTACCCTCGTAAAAACTAACTAAACGACACTACTGAATTTGACAAAACAAAATCTTAATTCATACAATTCGCAGATGACCCTAATCGGACATCTTTCAAAAATTTTACTGTAAGTTTAAATACAAGCACCGGTGGTTAAGAAATTTAAGAAAATATTTGTGAGCTCATTTACGCCTGTAGCGCTCTTTTGCTGATGTGCGCCGTTAATATCATCTTGTACTTGTATACAAGATACAGAACCAGATTATCAACGGAGGCTGACACATTATGTTATTTAATTTTATAATATATTATACCAAACTTGAAAATAAAATTTTTATATTCGTAACTACTGTACAAACATGACCACATCAACAGACATTGTGCTACAGATGTCCATATCTACTAAATTTGGAAGCCATTTTAATTTTAATTCAATATATAACTTGAAAACTTCTCTGTAATGAATCATTAAAATTCGCTATTAAATTCATGTCTATCTTCTGACTTCTGACATGTGAGTTACAAAACAATAACTGTATGTAACCTAATTAAATTATAATTTTGCTCGCGTTGTTTGATGTTTTACAGACACATAAAACCTTTATTACAGTAACATGTAACTAATGAAACTAAACTATTATTCATGAAAGATGACTATGACTGAGCCGTCTGATATAATATTACTTGCAGATAACTTCATTCCATTTCGTATGCATACGGGTGCAACATGAAATATTTATGGATACATTTTAACTGAAAAAAAATCTGATGTGGCCAGCACATTACCTTTTCTACGTTCTACGTACTTTGTACAAATTCCACACAGAAAGTTTTTTGCAAAATATAGTATTAGCAAGATGGATCAGTATCATACATTTTAAATAGTAGCATATCTTTCTCGTATCGTTATTTAATCCCACGTTTTGGTAATACACATTGGCCGCCAGGTGTCCTGATTTGACAGCCCCAGACTTCTTTTTATGGGGTCATTTTAAAGGAAAACTCTGGATCAGTTGCAGAAAAATATTTGCTAAGAAATCGAAATTCTACCAGCCGAAATGTGGTAGAAAATAAAGAGCTTGATTTTGCATAGCGGATAAGGGGCCCCTTAGCCAATATTATTTTTGGAAACTGACAAAAAAATAAAGGACTAAATAAATTTGTATGTTGCTACATAAAAAGATTAAATTCAAAATTTCGCAGTAAAAACAAACTTATAAATCATGTAAAGTGGGGCCTCTCTGGAGGCGTTGGCCCGCCCGCAATGCGGGCCCTGCGGTCCCGTTAGTTACGCCACTGTACATTACCTTAAGTCAGTTCTATATATTTTGTACAAATTCTATACAGAAAGTTTTTATATTTCCAGCAAAATTATAGCACAAACATACTATGTCAATCAGAATTTTCTTAATATAGTAGATGTTCCCATATTTATAGCAAAGCGGACTGTTTTATAAAATTTAATTATTTTATAATTTTTTAACTCTATATCTATTGAATATAAAGTATAAAATGTAATCAAATCGTATAGAGAATAAAACATTCTTTAATATTTATAATAACATTAAATATGAAAAAATTATATTTAACAGCGTTTTTTCAAGGAAAACTGTCAAAATATAATATATATATATATATATATATATATATATATATATATATATATATATATATATATATATATATATATATAACCAAAATCTAATCAGCTCTTCATTTGGATGTAAAGAAGAGGAATACATCATCGTAAAAATAGTAAAATCGTATTCTAGGGACCCTAAAACGTGCTTATTCATTAAAAACTCATCATCAAATTTTTTGACCTAAAGGTAACGGAAGGTAAAAAGAGTAATTTATTTGAAAATTATGTTCTTTTCTAAATAATGCCTTTCTGGAAGATTTTATGTTCTTCACTTAGGGTTTTCAAAATACAAAAACATGGAAAAAGGAATAATAATTTGAGTTAAACGTCAACGCCACTGGATAAATATTAGCACAGAGGGCAGTGTAGTACATATAATTAGTTATCTGTAACTCTACGACATACGTCATTATTATTTATAGTGTGTTAGAAAGTAATGCCACTATTTATGTGTATCTGTCACACCACAGATTATTAGACGTAAGTCAAATCATCTTTCTCTTTCTAATACAAAATGTTGCTAAGCTACTGCTCTAAAGTGATGTGTATTCTTTCTTCGAACAAATGACCTTGAATAGTTATCTTTCGTGAATAATAGTTTATTTACCGGTTTCAGGACATTTAACCTTTGTTTACGTACAGAAAAGTACTAGAAGTAGGCTGGTAACTAAGTCATTCATTGTCAAATGCTTTTTAATTGAAAGTTACATATTTCACGGGATGTTAAGCTGCATGTTTTTCCCTTGTCATGTACAAAAATAAATTATCAGATCACAGATCATTTTAGAAAAGAGTAAACATTTAACGGATTTGCCTCCTTTACCAATATTTAAGATCAAGCAATGATGGTCTGTTTGGTTGTGCAACGAAACATAATGAGAATTTACGCAAATTTCTTTTATTTTTAGTTATTTTGGGATATACCTGTGAACTACCAGAAGTATCCACGCGAGCTACCGGTAGCTCGCGTTTGTTAAGTTGACGACCCCTATTCTAAATAATTCTAGCGTGACCCTTAATACTAAATACATTTTTAATTTTAGTTGTTTTAAACTAGTTATCATAGCTTTTAATTATTTCTGAAGTCAAACAATAGAAGTTATAAATTCCATTTGAGCTAAAAAAAAATCCTAGTTTTCCAAAAATATTTGGAAGTTGAAAGTAATTACTATGTAGTTGTCTGTCTATTTATGTCTCTAAGGCCCACTTTTACAATTGATGGAAAAACTATGGTAAAGCTATCGGAGGTATAACTTTATCCTAACAATTATACCTTCGATAAACAAGACTGTCTTTTACAATGCATTTTTATCTGTCAGATAGTTATACCAGAAATTACGTTAAATCAATTTTGGTTGGTATTATGGCACAATAAAATTATCTTCTTGTTAGACTATTTTTATTCAATAGTGTTATTGTTTCTATCTTCTAATTTGCATTTTTCACGATGTTAGATGATATAAATGTTATTTTTGATTCTAACAGTGATGTTGAAATACTTGATTGACATCTGTCAAACGTATGAATAACAAAACATCGTTTGTGTTTACGTGGTATCCATAAGAACCAGGGATAAAGTTATCCGACGTTTATACGACCGATTTCCATGGGATAAGAAATACTGGTGTTTATTCTATCTGAGGTTTATCCAAGGTTTGTAAAATACAATTTCTAATTTTATACCTGGTATAGCGTTATTCGAGGTTTATCTAATGATTGTAAAAGTGACCCTAAATTGAATTTAAGTTCACATTTACTAAATTACGTACCTATTGTTTGTTTTTAGAACGAATTATTTTGGCATACCTCCCTAGATTATACATACTATCGTAAACAAAACATACACACCGCCCATCGCTACTACCGATTGAATGATTTAGTGAGGTCTTCGGACTGGTACGCGGTGATGTTTCGACATTACCGATGTCGCTGGGAAGATGACCAAACTTGATTATTTAGAGGAAGTAAAAGTCGTAACAAGGTTTCCGTAGGTGAAACTGCGGTAGGATCATTAACGTTTATATAAATATATATATATATATATATATATATATATATATATATATATATATATATATATATATATATATATATATATATATATATATATATATATACAGGGTGTTATATTTTAATGGACCCAGCAAATATCACGCTTATTTATTAAGTTGGCAATTTTTTCCATATAACATGATTTATACAGGAACATGTAAGCTACTTGATGACGGATGTACATTCCTGATACCACTTCCGGTTTATGAGTAATTAATATTTACTTTGAAATTTCAAATGGAACATACTATATTTTTTTACAAATTTGAAAAGTACATCAAATTTGCTTTACAATCATATAAAATAATCCATATGTTACATTATTAAAAAGTAAAATGGCGGGCACGTTTTTATACACCTAATTGGAAAGAGAATAGTGAGCCATGACTGTGGCTTGTGTTCCTTATTCTTATTTTCTATATTTTTATGACAAAAAAATATTATTTCGTTTAATAATAATAGTTACAATTGTTTTAGTTAATTGTTTTATTTGAAGCCACAGTCATGGCTCACTATTCTCTTTCCAATTAGGTGTATAAAAAAGTGCCCGCCATTTTACTTTTTAATAATGTTACATATGGATTATTTTACATGATTGTAAAGCAAATTTGATGTACTTTTCAAATTTGTAAAAAAATATAGTATGTTCCATTTGAAATTTCAAAGAAGATATTAATTACTAATAAACCGGAAGTGGTATCAGGAATGTACATCCGTCATCAAGTAGCTTACATGTTGCTGTATAAATCAGGTTATATGAAAGAAATTTATATATATATATATATATATATATATATATATATATATATATATATATATATATATATATATATATATATATATAATATAGATCTGATTAAGTCTCTTCTTACATAGACTATAAAAAATGTATAATATTTTATATTAAATTATGTACATCGTGCTTGTTGTTCTGTTATACATATTATGAACATACGTACATGCGATGTACAAACTAAAATATCCTTATATTAACATTGTATTATATTTTGAATTATTTCAATAATAATATATATTGCTTAGTACAAGAGGAAAAGCATGTTCGGATATATAATCGCAAATATATTGCTTGGGTTCCTACGTAACACTTCTATGTTTAAAAAGTATAAATACAAATTTACAACGGTGTTTGTATGTTTGATCTATGATACCTCAAGAAAATTTCCTTATATTTGAAAAATGAAATGCTAATTTTGTAAAATATTGCATTCATTTTATAATGGATGCATTTTAATAATTAACAGTAATTAGATAGATGTAATAAAACACTTTATAACAAAAACAATTTCTGTCTTTTCATTGTTCTAAACTTTCTAAATCCTCTGTCAGGTCACAAATGTCGAGAAGAATGGCCGAGTCCGACAAGCGAGCAAGCTTACAACCTGTTCCTAGATGCCATGTTGCTGTTGGTGCCCCTGATCATCATGTCGCTCGCCTATTCGCTCATCATGACCAAACTGTGGAAAGGGCTTCGTCGAGAGATCAAACATAACTCCAGCTGTCAAAGACAAAGTGAGTATTGCTGGTATTGCTGACTCATAGAAAATTTAGATTAGAACAATTCTTTCTAATTTGAAGGGTGAACTCAATATTTATTCTCGACCTGAACGCTTTTGCACCGACCCAAACATAGCTTTAAAAGCATCGCACCTACCCTGGCACTACTAGTCCTATTAGTGTCCTCAACGACGCATCGCACCTATTTACTAATAAAATCTACCGAAAATCTAGAATCCATTCTATACATAACAGAAGAAAAACTTAAGGGGTTTCTTTCCATGGCTTGTTTAAAATAAATGAGTAATTGTGGTTTTCGAGAACTATTGCTCCTTTCCGAAATACGGTAGATACTATTTTTTCCTTGTCCTTGTCCATGGTACGATGGTGCGAGCCTAAAAAATAGTAAGCGGTATTTCCTAGGGTGAAAGTAGTGATGTGCAAATTTCGGAAACTTATATTTTTGAAAGTTTCACTCAAAATTTTATTGAAAGTTTCACAAATGTTTTGTTATGAATTTCAATGCGTTTCATTCAAAAATTTACTAAACTTAGCATTTATCAGTTGAATTTGAAATATTTGGATCTCAAATTAACTACATTGAAAATAAATGAGAAAAACAAAAGCTTCAAAACAAAATAAAAATTTATTTATCAAAATGTAATACAAAATTTTTAAATAAATAAGTATTAAACTATGTAAAATAGAAAGTATCTTGTCTTTTGTATTTATTTCGTTGAAATATCGCAAAATTCTGCCTTTAATTTTCACCATACTTAAACTGTACTGAATCCTGAATTTTATTTTCGAAAAATATACAAGTTCCAAACATAACTTGCACGTAGATAAGTGCAGGCGCATGCATGGCATCTGCGCAAGTCTATTGCAGAGAATTAGGCGGCGCTTGCGCAGTGTAGCTTATGACACTTTCATGAAACTTAAGGATTGACACTTACAAATGAAACAGAATAAGTACGGAAAAACATTGTTTGAAATATTTTGCAGGAATATCAAAATTATGAGTATAATATGCTGTTTCATATAAAAGTAGGTATTTAATATTTTTAAAAAACTCCGATGCGAGGCACAAGTACTAACGAGACCATAATGCAGCTACCGGCTGTGTGTCGTATAAAATTTTTCTGTATACTCAACAACTATTTAAAATTTATTAAACGCATTTTTTATCTATTTTACAATTTACAATTTAAGTAATAGTCAATTTTGAAATACTTACCAGACGTCATCAAGGCGTTGCTATATACTACTGGCCTAGGCCATAAAAACGTACCTACCGGACTCGTTGCTAAGAAGGTAGATAGTTGTTTACAGTTGAATATACAGAATAGTTATTTGTATCACTAGGCCAGAAACTGAACATTTGGGAGACCGAGTTTATTTTGACAGGCCTCGCTTTCAGCTCGGCCTGCAAATACGAGATCTCGCAAAACAGTTTCTGGGCGTGTGATACACAAGATTTTTTGTACCGACTTCCCCATAAATTCTTTGTATATTTCTCTACACTTTATTCTATATTACATAATCTAAAAAATTAACATATTTTTGTCGGTTTTGCATTGCAAATTACTTACAGTTGAGCTTAAAATGCGTAATTATTTTATATCTATTGAAAATATAACATACAAACATTAGTTATATATTTTTTATATACTTTCGCATATTTTTAATGATAGATGGCGGAAACTCAATTGTATCACGTGAAGTTAATAGTAGTTACAAAACAAACTAGTCCTAAATTTGGAACTTATAATTAATCTATGCGAGATGTCAGTAATGACAGCATATTAATATTTTTATAACAAAATTTAGTTATTTAAGTTACAACAATTAAAGATTTAGCCCTAAAATTTGTATACATTTTGCTAATTCTTGTGTTGAAAATAATCTTAAATTGACATAGGAATCACCAGAACAGTAATGCCAACTCCTTTTGCCGGCCTAGATCAGCAACAGCGCATTTCTGGACGATTTTGAGTTCTGTAATACTAATCAAAATGGACGGAAGTACGAAAAAATATATAAAACATGGTAACTAGATATGTGAAATAAAATATAAAGTATAACTACAAGCTAGACAAGATATATGGTTTTAAAAGTAGAGCAAATCTAGAATTTTTATTCAAATGGTTCAAATATATAAACGTAGCAAAACGCAAATATATACCGTCACGCCTCACATCCTACGTTTACAAATAGATGTATGCAAAACTTAAAAGATTCTACGACAAATGTCTGTACTTCAACAATGGAATGAACGGAATTTTCTTTTAGCTGAATATTTACAAAATCCATATACATGTTTAAGTCAGCAGGGTTTCACTATTATGCGTGACAGATATAACTAAGCAGAAAACGAGAAAAAAAATGTGAAAAGAATTGTCAGGCAAATATATTTACCTACTTCAATATTCTCGTCATGGTGTTAGTACGTATAGTAATATTGTCTGCGTCACTAGAATGTATATCAAGAAAAATATGTCAAAAATATCAAATATCATTTCGTGTCACTACGTCAAAAATATTATAATTTGTTTTTACTGTTTAGATAGAAAAAAGGTATTTCACAATGCCTAAAGTTTGAATTTTATTAAATTCATGTTTCAATAAATATTTACTCGTATTTGTACCGAAAATATGATTTTCGTTTTTATATATACTGACGTGTAAAAAATTTAGGTCAATTTGAAATATCTACATCGTAATTTCAAACTGGCAACTTGTCGCTCGTCATTATAAAATGATGAAATGTTAAGTTTATAAAACATACAATTATTTAATTTTAAACACATAAGGTACATTCACAAATGGATATTAGGTTTAGATTTAGGGTTTATACTTCAGATTTAAAGACTTTGGCTGCATAGTACACTTGAGAGCAAAAGTATTCGGCCACCCATCACTTTTCAATAAAAAGTGATTTTTAATATTAAACTGCATCTTGTACAATGCTAACTAATAACTCATATTAAAGAAAATATAATGCTTAATTAATTTTATTAAAAAGAAATTGTCACTAACTATCAAGAGATCATCAGCTTTCGTTTATCAGTAGTGCCGTATGTGGGATGGTTTGCAGCTTTAAACAATGTATTGTTTCAAGAGTGCTATGAAACAGTGGAATGCGTGGCACTTGCAATTTGTTTGCATAGTATCTGTCATATTTGACTCCAACAATATTAAAATTAGTGAAAATATGAATACACCTCCTTAAATTGCAGCTCAAGCTGTTGCTTTGCTTCAAGCTGGTAATAGTCAGCGATTTGTAGCTCGGCATCTGAACATGACACGTTCTACTGTTCAGAATGTTTTTACAAGGTTTTTGGAAACTGGTCAGTACGTAGCCAGAGCAAAAACAGGCAGACCAAGAGCAACTTCAGTACGAGATGATCGCTTTATTAGAACGACCTCCTTGCGGAATCGCATGTTAAATGCTGTCCAGCTTAAACAAGAACTTCGAGACGTCAGAGGAGTAACAGTAAGTCGCTGGACTGTTAGAAGAAGACTACTTGAAAATAGGCAGAGGTGCCGAAAACCTGCAACTGGCCCAAAATTGACGGCAGCGCATCGTGCAGAGCGCCTACGTTTTGCTCGTGAGCACGTAAACTGGAGGTTGGAGCAATGGAACTCTGTGCTCTTTTCAGACGAGACCAAGATTTGTTTATATGGTAGCGATAGAAGAGCTAGAGTCTACCGTCGTCCAGGAGACAGATTTTTACAGTGCTGCATAGTGGAGCAAGTCGCTTTTGGAGGAGGTTCATGCATGTTTTGGGGGGGCATTTCTCTTCATGCAAAAACCGAACTGGCCTATATCCCCACAGGTAACCTAGGCGGTTTAACTGCTCTGCGCTATATTTCTGAAGTCTTAGAGGAGCATGTTGTCCCATACGCTGGCTTCATTGGCGATAATTTCGTACTTATGCAAGATAATGCAAGGCCTCATGCAGCTGAGATTGTTCAAAATTACCTGAACGAAGTTGGTGTACGAGTTATGAAGTGGCCAGCCAAAAGTCCGGACATGAATCCGATTGAGCACATGTGGGATGAACTCAAGAAAAGAATTCGGTCACGGGTTCCAGGTCCAACAACGCTTCAGGAACTGACAAGGGCTGCTCAAGAAGAGTGGGATAATATTCCACAGGATGTTGTTGAAGGGCTGATCAGATCCATGCCAAACCGAATGCAATGTTATACGAGCAAGAGGGGGTCATACAAAATATTGAAAAAACCTCATTTGTTCAAACTTGTTTTTGTTTCTGTTATTAATAAACAAATTTAATTTTTTTTTCATCTTACTTATTCTGACTATTATAACAAAAATTTTATTAACACGATAAACAAAAGCTAACCAGAGATTAATTTGGTATCATTTGAGAGAACACTAATCGGGCTTCGAAATGATACCAATGTGCTATTTCACAAATGTAAGGAGCATGCTATTTATTATTTTAAAATTAAGGTTGTTAGGTGGCCGAATACTTTTGCTCTCAAGTGTATATAATGACTCCATTCACACTTCAGAATTTAATGTCTCTAAATCCAATCATAAAGGTAAACATTGCAAGGTCCAAACTTTAGGTTTATGATTTAGTTTGACGTCACAAACTTCACCAATGAGAATGAGTCTAAAACGATATAGAAATATCCACCCATCTTTATTCAGTATTCGCTTGGTGGATTCGGCTTTTTTAAAGTAAATTCAAGAAGAACATGGAGACTGTTCAAACGTAATTGCTGAAAAAAATATAACCAATAATGCCAAGCGAATGACAGTTTCACGGCGCACGGATATCTATTAAGTACTGCTCTACTGATATTTTAATATTGTTTTTGAAGCATTTACATAGATGTCTATACAATCAAAACTAAATTATATTTAATTTAAACTTCCAATTATGAATGACTTACTTGAACCTAAACATAAACCATAAACCTAAATTTCATTTGTGAATGCACCTTTAACATTTCATTACCTATACTGACGAATGAGGATAATTTAAAATTAAGATGTATTTCAAATTGACCTAATTTTTTTGCACGTCAATATATAAAAGAAAAAATAGAAAATGTAGACTGACAATTGCAACACTTCAATATCCAATATGCAATATCAATTTTCGTTTATGTGATATCTTTCAAGAAAATGGAACAATTTTTGTCGGATCTAAGCTGATTATTAAAGAATAGCAATTTTAAAGTAGTAACAAACAAAATTGTTAATATTTAATTCTGTAAAAAAATGACGGATCCAAAACATCAAATGGAACCGGAGCAGGAATTAATGGAGCTAAAGGACTGAGGCACAATCATTCGATTGGACTCGGGACTTTTACGACAGTATTCCATGCAGAATTGTACGCAATTTTAATCTGCGCCAAATTACTACTAGAGAGCCACTATAGCAACAAAAGAATCTCTATAGTAACAGACAGCCAAGCCGCACTAAAAGCACTAGAATCTTGTGAGACAGAATCTGGACTTGTTCTAGAGTGCATCCGCAGATTAAATGCAATAGGAGCGAGGAACAAATTGAAATTAATATGGGTACCCGGGCATTCAGATATCGGAGGAAACCAGGTAGCAAATAGTCTGGCTAAGAAGGAGACAAGTTTTCATTTCACAGGACCAGAACCGGCTTTCGGAATCTCAACGGCGATAGTTAAGCTGGAAATAAAAACATTGTTGAATCAATGGCTCAAGAATAACTGGCTAGAGTCACCAGGGCAGAGACACTTGAAGCTCTTCCTAAATGAACCAACCAAGAAATGAACGGAACGTTTACTCCTAATGAACAAACAAGACGTTAGATTAATAACAGGACTCCTAACAGGACACTGTCTACTAAACAAACACCTGCACACGATGGGACTAACACAATAACCAACATGCAGGGGGTATGGTGAAGGGGAAGAAACCCCTCAGCACCTTATATGTCACTGTGAAGCCTTTATGAACAGCAGATATAATATCCTGGGGGTAGAAAAGATCCAGCAGGATATGCTAAAAGATTTAGATCTGAAGAAAACCCTGGAGTTTATTAAACAAACAGGACTCCTAGAATAGGAGTAAATCTGGAGGGCACAATAGATCTACAGGTCGCAGTACATGGATCCACAGGAGACCATCTCTTGTACTATAATAATAATTCTGTAAATTAAAATTAAAATGATTCATTTCAATTCAGTAGGTATCTAGTAAATTAAAAAATTTAATATCTCTATTAGCCCGGTTGCACCAACAAGGCTTAAAATTTAATCGTTCCTTAAATTTAAAATATTCTATCTAAAAGAGATGTTAAATGAATAATGATTTACTGCCAACATTTCGATTTACATTTTTTGTTTAAGTATCGCTTAAAATTTAAGCCTTGTTGGTGTAACGTTCATCAACATTTTTTTTATTTCTTTTATGAAGTTGCATATTGTAACATGGGACGCCCGCCGTCACCGCCACTGTAAGCGAGTGTCTATTTATAGCGATGACGTAATCGTGCTAGTAGCCGGCCGATGTAAACAGACTGGTCGCGACGTGTTTAATTACTTCCGGTCGCCTGAACCTTTTGTGTTCATTGTTATTATGTGTTCGAATATTCTAGACTGTTCTAGAAAATAATGGCAGCTGTATATAAGGGACGTAGCTATGCTCGACAGGGAGTTAGTTACTTGGAGAGACATGGAGATGTTGACATAGAGTGTTAGTGAAAAGCACAGCAGTATCGTAGTGAGCGTATGCAGTTGGTGTCGAGTAGGTACTCGGGAAGTTACTGGTATATTGGGATAGCTGTGGATGTAAATACTCGGTAGTGTTGACGAGTATTAGGAAGCTATAGTGTGCAAGAACAGTAACGGCGAGTCGGAAAGTTACTGGTATACCGGGATAGCTGTTAAAGAGAATACTCGGTAGCGTTGAAGAGTATTGGGAAGCTAGGTATATGGGGACAATAACGGCAAGTGGAAACTAATACTCGGCATTGGTGTTGAAGAATTGTGGCATACGGAAAGTCGGTGATACTGAGGCTGTGGAAGAGAGAGAGTTACATAAATAGACAGACAGTGAGGTGAAAGGTGTGACTTCTGTCCGAGCAGTTGAATATACAGACGCTGTTGAGTCAGTTGAGTATATAGACACTGTGGAGGTCGGTAGGCGGACAGTTGAACATGATATAAGTATATAGTGATATAAATATAGTGATATGAATATCGCATAAACAGTCTACAAGAGTCTGCAACAGACCTGCAGTCTAAGATTGGAACGCATGGTGAAATAAATAATTTGTAATATCGTGGTTAAATAAATAGTGTTAGTGTTAGTGTTATATAGTTAATTATAGTTTTAATCTTAATTAGTTTTTAATAATTGTTTAATATAAGTAATAGTAACTTTATAGTTTAATAAACAGTTACTTTTAATTAATAATAATTGTCTAATATTTACACTTCACCCAGATAAATAAAAACGTTACAATATAATCGCCACCATTTAACAATGCAGTTGCGTAAATAATTGTTATTTATACAACAAGAGTGTATATAAAAGCTTTATTTATAATACCACTAATGCGGTTTAGAAATTTGACATTGACGTATATCGTTTGATTTTGTTATGATGATGTTTGAAGGTAGTAGTAATGGGGATAAAAATACCAGAGAAACCAGGAGTATTTCGTGGTTGCCGTGGTCCGCCTTTTTACCAACGATTTTCAGGAACCGCGTTCCGAATAGAAACCGGTAAATAAAATAATTTCAGGACTTACGGAACACAAACCAATAAACATGATCGAACCGGTTACGTTGCGGAACATACTATTACTATGTTTATTTTTGTACGCATTAATATCGTCACAATTTAAAGCTGATTATTGTAAACGTAGCACATCTTATTGCTACCATGTAAATGAAGTAAAAGGTGTTTTCATTTTTAAATTAATTGATGGCAAAATGACAGCCTGTCCTTCCCCTGCGACTACTGGCAGAGTTAACTGTGCCATTTATTTCGTAATTAAAGTAAAATATTTTACGAGAAATGAAAACTCATTTTAAGTTTAACCCAGTTTTGTATTAGAAGTACCTGTTGAATTAATTTCATGGGCCTTTATTCTGGTTTGATCATACAATTTAGAACTTTAATTACAAAGCTACTACAGCATATCTACTTATGAAACTGAAAATTAACTTCTTAAGGCACCATCTGTTTCCTTATTTTACTATTATAAATTTACTTATACCGAGTGTAACACGAAAAACGGGCCATAGACGTTTAACATTAGAAAAGTTTTTCCTTGCCTATTAATTTTAGATAATAATGCTTCAAATAAATATTTTAGAGAATTAAATTCTACATCTAACTTATTAATCATATTTTTTATTTTGCACGTTCCGTAACCGAGCAAATTGAATTTAAAATTTTATAAAAGTTACTTTTTTATATTATTAACGGTACCTATTGAATTAAAATCACAAGCAAATGTAATGATAGTTTATGTCAGAAATTATCAAATATCCATTTTCAACAACAATGAGTATGTTTATATCTACGTCCTTAATCGGATTTAAGTGGATTTAGGATTAGTAATCGTACTTAAGAAAACGATGTAAACGATGTGAATTGGATTTAGAATCGGATTCTAAAGCGACTTTACCAACGTGATTTATACAGAAATCCGATTTACTTTCACGAGATAAACAGCGATTTAACATAAAATTCAATTGTATGTACTGAAACAATGAAAAAAACGCAGAGTAATTTATTATTTCTTGGTTTGACAGTTATACTATGTCAACGATAAGTTAGTATAATTATGAGAAGAGCAATGAGAAATCCGTGGACGAAACTAGAAACAAAATATTTTTTGAATTTAATCATGAAAAAAAAATGATTTGTTAGATGAAAAAACTAAGTAAATATTAGATAAAAAATCTAAGTAAATGTGAAGTCAAAATTGTCAAAAGTCAAAATTAATACTACTCAATAATGTTCTACGCATTCTATGTTGCTATGCCAACAGTGTCAATAATAAATCCAATTAAATCTACAATTTAAATCCGATTTGATTAGAAATCTGATTAAGGACTTCAATATAAACTTACTCAATGACCTCAAGCTTCAATTGGGATTTTCAAATAAGGAAACGATAACTAGCGGCAAATATTAGAACTGCAAACAGTGGAACACATTTGACATTTACATGAAACTACAACTATATGACTACAAAAACTCTATTATACGTATTTGAATTATAAATAAAAAATAATAATAAATGAGAAAATAATACGAAAATTAAAGGAATACAATTGACAGAAATGCTACGTTGACACACGTCAACAAAAAGTGTACCAGTGTTTAATGCGATCAGCGCCATCTCTTGATACTTGCAAATCCCAATAGACACAGACAATTTGACGTTGCTGACAGGTCAACACCTGTTATGTAGGGATAAATCCGTAAGGCCGCCTTTAGGCACTTTTTATAAAGAATACAAACTAAAATGCGTTCTGGTCAACTTTTAGAACAATTTTCATTTTAATTCTTGCCTAAATTACTACTCTTAACTTTACGTTTCTGTGCCTGAGTGTCTTTAAGGAGAATAAATATTTTTCGGATAAATTATATTTGCTGATTGCTGTACAAATTTTCAACTGGTCCAATCTATTGCAGAATATATTAACTATAATTCACAATATCATTAATTATAATAATAAAAACTGCCAATTTTAAATGTAATTAAAAAAAATTGAGGATTTACCCTCAAAGCTTGAAAGTTCAATTCATTCCACAATGAGTACTCCTCAGGTCAATTCTCTAATAGTCGTTGTATAAGCGATTGTAAACCGAAAGAGCTTGTAAGTAAATAATAATAATAATAAATCGTTCATTTTCTGAAGATCAAGATACATGACACAGAAAAAGTCAGAAAAGTGTTAGAAATACATTTTACAAAATTTAAGTAACATATAAACATAGTAGTCATTCAATATATAAACGAAGACGGATTTTGTGAAAAATTCACGGACCCCAGGGGGATTCGAACCCACAGCCTGTACCTCAGTTGGCAGAGCGCCCGACTAGAAATTGGGAGGCCGTGGGATACTAAAAAATTTTTTAGATCAGATTTTAATTTATTTTTAGAATTCACGTTTTTCTTGGCTACAGGCAAATGATTAAATTATTTAATCCCTATGTCCCCACATATTCTGGACAGTTTTGTTCAAATTAATTTTTGGAATTACAAAATTATGTTTATCTCGAGTATTGTAACTATGAATGTCACTATTAGTGAGGAACTTGTCTTTAGTTTTCCAAACCTATTTTCTATTGCTATAAGTTCACCATATGCGGTTTTCGCTATTGTAATCGAAATTGCAGGGATTATAGAAATCAAAGAAATGATCTTGCACTATAACGTATTTCACGTTACTTACATAACATCCTGTATAGTATATTACTAGAGTTTGCTGGTTTCTGTTCTTCATTACGTAATTAGTAAATCTGATCTAAATTCTAGAAGAGATATTGAAATCTACCAACTTGTTAGTCCAAAGTGCGGACACCCACTGAAATTTATAGTAATTTACTTTGGTGTTTTGCTAATGATAGAGCATATCAGCTCGAAAAGTTTAGACATTTAGCAAATTGCACTAATAGTAACTGAAGTCACCCTGTTAATCTTAGATAATTCCATTTGCCTTGCACGTCTTGTATATTCAATTTACATTTGAATTTTAAGATCAATACCGTCTGCTCTTATGAGCTAGTTTATCGGTATACAAATCCCAACGGTGCATTCTCTTTCAGTGCAGCGGTCTTGCAGCTCCATGACCATGAATGGAGTAAACACCAGCCTCAACAACAACTCTACAGTCTGCGGATCGGTAAACAACCTTACAGTGCCCCAAACGCAACGAAAATTCAACCAGGGGGTAAGTAATTACTAAGATGTATTTTATAGGTACATATCACGAATTTTGGAATTTGGAAGGATTGCAATAAATAACAAGTAAATGCCGATCATCTCAATATTTCGTATTTGAATCAAGAATGCTGTTTCTAATAGCGTTTTCCATTTATACAGGATATCTTGGAAATAGTGGAACATGGCTTATGCCCGGTTTCTCCACAGTAACTTAAGTTGTTGATTATTGAAGTGCTGCTTAATTGTAAGTAGGTTTTATATCCCAATTGCGTTGCACCAGCAAATTTAAAAGCGAACTTATGTCACAAATTACATTGGCAACAGCATAAAATATGTCAAACCTGTCATCGTGTTTGTCAGTGTTTATATGTTTGTATTCGTTTCAACAGTATTCGATATGGATTTACCGGATTTCCCTAAATTTGACGACGTTAACGTCGTGGATAATGTGGACGAAGTTGATTTTGTTGATATCCTGCGAGAAATATATAACAATTGATCTGTTCCAATTATATGACGACAAAGATTTTCTGACAATATTTTTTATAGGTGGACGACAGCCAGTTTTATAAACAAAAATGTTTTCCTTCGCCGATGTCTTCCTGGCATCAGCCTTCATATTTGTCCACATTTTTCGTAGGCTTGCCACATCTCTGTATACATTTAATAAATTTTTATTATTTATTGTCTTTTTGTGTATTTGACACCGCATTACATTTTTTTTTTCGCTGAACTCTTTATATTGGTCCACATCTTCCAATTTTTTTCTTCTTTGCTTTAATTTGTACGTTTCTTGTCCATATCGCTGAAGACTTGCACCGGAACTCCACAAAACGAAATAAATTTATCGTGAACTGATATGACAACTGACACATATGACACATAAGTCACCGTTTTTTTCGACTTACATTAAAGTGCTACTTACGTCTCACATTATGACATTTTTGCGTGGTGCAACAGTTTCCGGTGGAACTTAGGAATAAGTCACGACTTAAGTCTTAAGTTGCTCTGGAGAAACCGGGCATTAACGACATATTCCTGGGCCCAAAATAAGACGATTTAACTAAACTTACCTATATCCACAGTGCACCGTTTAGCCAGTATTCTGTATTCTCAGTAGTTAACGCTCTCGTACACCGTGCCATCAAAATCTCTGAACCTGATATCCTACAGCAGGAGCTTGACCACATCAGGCATAGTTTAATCCAGAACAACTATGACGTAAAATTAATCAATAATGTAATTCATAGACAATTAAACCCTTTACCCAAAAAACCCGTGGATACCTCGTTCGAAACATTTGCATCTATCCCTTACATTAAAGGATTCTCGGATAAAATAGGTAGAATTCTTAATAAAAACAATATTAAGGTCTTTTTTAAACCTCCACAAAAAATCTCAGAAATACTCCCCCAAACTAAAGATAAACGCGAACCCTTGTCGTCACCCGGTGTTTATAGTATTCCTTGTTCTTGCGGCACAGTATGCATAGGTGAAACAGGAAGGAGTGTTCACACTAGATTGTCAGAACACAAACGCTGTCTGCGTAATGGTATGGTATTAACATCTGCGGTCGCAGAACACCAACACAACACAGGACATAACATCTTATTTCAAAATTCCCGCATTGTAGCTCCTGTCCCTGAGATTTACAGACGTAAATACAGGCAAACTTTAGAAATATGGAAACATCGTAATAACATCAATCGGGATGATGGCTATTTCTTGAGCCACATGTGGAAAACCGGTGATTCTCGAAACACGACACGCCCAATCTACCATTACGAACTCAATTCCCATTGGTCCTCATTAGCTTTGCTCATCTACCGTATCTTTAGATTAGTATATAACTGTCTTCTCGGCCTTACTTTCGTCACTTGGTTTATTTGGCCTCTAGCGTGGTTTACACGTCGGGTAACCTTGTAAACTGAGTCTCCCCCTCTTGTTGCTTAAACTCGGCTTCTAGCGTGGTTGACACGTCGGGTAACCTTGTTTAAGACAGTACTATCCCCCTTACTCCTGAAGATCCCCCATACGACTGCGGGCGAAACGTTGAGCTCTGACTCAAAATATGACACAGTCCATTCCCGGAAAACAAATATTTCTCAGTAATCTGTCCTAAAAAAAATAATTTTGCTTATAATAACGAATTGAATGAAATTTTGTATGACAATCCATATAGATATAATTTATCTTTTAAGATGGTATTTGTTATTGTTAGTGAACCACTAGTGTATAAAACTTAGGTGTTGCGAACATGAATAGACCATAACTATTTAATGGCAACCCCAATAATGTAAATTTACTGTTTTTCAGAAAGATACATTTAATAGTAAACTTTCGTGCCTTTGCGTAAGTTATGATATCTGTAACGATTTAGTCAGAAAAAAATAAAATGTAAGTGATTGCGCCGTGTAAGTCTTTCCAAATGTCAAATAACTAATTTTTAATGACAGTAACAATTGTTTATGGATTGTCAAAAATTTCCTTTGCCATATTTTAAAACTAGTAACATTTGTTCGGCCTTATAGTATTTTACGCTATTATTGTAATAAGACGATTAAATAATGTTAGCTCACTCCTATGCAACTTTAGAAGATTGACAACTCATAAACAATTGTTTCTGTCACTAAAAATTAATAGTTTGACATTTGGATAGACTGCTAGATAAAATTTATTTAAAAAATTACACGACGCAGTCACTTACATTTAATTTTTTTCTGAATAAATCGTTACAGCTTATGCAGAGACACGAAAGTTTACTATTGAATGTATCTTTCTAAAAACAGTAAATTTACATTATTGGCGTTGTCATTAAAAAGTTATGGTCTAATCATGGTCGCGACACCCAAGTTTCATACACTAATGGTTCACTAACAATAACAAATACCATTTTACAAGATTAATTATGTCCATATGGATTGTCATACCAAATTTCATTCAAATCGAACAAAGCGTTTCGTTATTATAAGCAATATTATTTTTTTTTAGAAGGACTTTGAAGCCGAATACTTTCGGAACGGTGCACTGTCGAATACAGGTAAGTTTAGTTAAATCGTCTTATTTTGAGCCCAGGAATCTGTGGTTAATTCATGTCCCCATATTTCCAAGACACCCTGTATAATCAGTGCGCACTAGCTAAGTTTTTCGTATTTCATTTATACTTTTCGAGTGAACTGAACCTTACCGAGTGCGCACTTTCTTGTAATTACTCGTAGAGGTATGGGTAACAGTAACAAGAAGCATCTTGCGGGTTAATTAGAACTGAACAAGGAGAGAATACCAAAGTAAAATTATAATGAGGTGTTGCAAAAAAAATTAACATCTCTTTTCTTCTAAAATTCGAATAAGTGCGTTCTACAGTATTATTAAATATGATTTTCTATTCAAATTTCTGTATATATTAAGCACAGTAGCAGTTTAAAAATATATTTTTTGAATTGGCGCCAAATTAGACTGCCTGTGACGTCAGAAAGACATTAGCCAATGACAAAAGTGGAAAGATGATGAAAAAAAACAAATGTATCATACATCAACGTCAATGATTGTTTGATTGCTTTAATGACAACTGTGTGACATAAGGTCTGACTTATAGCGCAGCGTGATTTTTGGTTCTTTAGCGTAGTTCTTAGTTATTTATTATTATATTACAGCGTTATATTTCATAGTTTAATGCCCAGTATTATAAAAGATGGATAAGTAAAGCACTAGCAAAGTAAAATTTACTCTTGAAGTAAAATAGTTTATTCCAGAGATTTTCGTCAAAACAAAAATACTAGCTAAGTAAATCTACAATAGTTATTTGTATATCAAGGCCGCGAAATCAGTCTTTAGAGAGAAAATTTGTCGCCGAGGCCGCTTGCGGCCGAGGCAAGACAATCTCGAGGGCGCTAAAGGATTTCGCGGCCAAGGTGTACACAATATTTTTTGTGAAACCGTAAAAAATATGTAATTACAAATTTTATTAGTTTTAAACAGTTTCATTGTAAATATAAAGTTAGCTTTCAAGGTGGCTATGGAATTACCATTTGATAAACAAAACCATGCAATTCTCAAGTGTCAAAGTGATTGTTTACCTAATTTCGCGGCCGTTACCATAACAACGGTCACGAAATTTAATTTCGCGGCCTGTATTGCGGCTGTATAAATGTATTTAATAGCTCTTATTTAATTATAAAAATATTTATATTTACATCAAAATGATCTTTACAACAAAGAAGTTTTGATTTTATGTTTTTATCTTTACTTGCGACAACCATTTCATTCTTCTTTCTTCATTTTGAAGCACTACTAGAAGTATTTTCCCTATTATTATCAGTTCTATTTGGGCACACTGCACAAAACATTTTTTTACCACCATGTTCCAAATACAAAAATCAGTAGTAGTTGATAGCTATCATGATTGTCACTCGTTTAAATTCCGCCGGTGGCAAATTTAAGCCACACCCTCATTGGTTAGATTCTTTCCAACGTCATCAGGCGAAAGGGGAAGCAGAAATTCAAACATTATAATTTCAAAGACAATTTTCTCATGAATAAAGAATAATACGAAAAAAATAAAAAATAGGGGTAAAATATTTTTTCTTATTCTTTAGATTAAAGCAAATAAAAAAAGCCGTGCAACACCTCATTACTGAAAACAGTCAGCAAATTTCTATTAGCTTTGCAATAGGCTACTAAATGTGACACGACAAAATTTCGAAATTCTTTATCTTCTAACCCATTTTTGAGAACTTGACATAACATATCAACAATCTTATTTCTTACATTTTCCAACTAGATTCTTTCAAGAAACACCAAGAGGAACCTCCAACTCCCCGTACTTCCCAGGAAGTGCAAAGTCGAAAAGAGTGATAAAGGAACTGATGCTGTGAAACTCTGGCTTATCAAAGGCATGGTTCAGGTACGTACCCAATACTAGTACTAAAGAAGTTTGCAATTTTATTCCACTAGAAGTAAGTTTCCATGTCAGTCAATTTGAATTTCCTCGAGATTCCGGGATGGTTCTGGAATACAATAACAATCGATTTATTTTTCCAAACAAATGCTTTTGTGGTTTCTCTGAGTTGAAGAACAATGCGATTTTAAATATCGCTTAAAAATATTGGGTGGTAGCATAAATGGTGATTAGGAGTAGGGATTGTAATACCGGTAAATAGCCAAAAAATCCCATATTTTCTTTACCGGTAATTCGCTATTTTTTACCGGTAATTCGATAAATTACATAATAGCAAAATAACGCATTTATGCGTTTTCAAGTTGCGAAACACAAGTACAAAATGCTAGTTACGCAGCAACCGGCGAGTGGTGGGGGTGGGGAAAACCAAATAGATCACAGCGACGGGGATTCATAGATGCGCTATTATTTACAACGTAGGACGTAGGTACTCTAAGTGCTTTTGTCAGCGCTGCATATGTTGGTCGATTGCTCGTTGATTAGTTTATAATACAAATGTTTCTTTTTACTTCCTTGTACGAAGTAAAGAAAGTATTGTAATCGCGAAAAATTTCGGATTTCAGATTTCAACGGAAATGTCCATTTTGACCATCCCTGAATCCATTTTGACTAATTTCGTCGTGACGTCTGCACGTACGTGCGTACGTATCTCACATAACTCAAAAACGATAAGCCGTAGAAAAGTTGAAATTTGGTATTTAGGACTGCTATAACATCTAGTTGTACACCTCCCTTTTTGGTCATTGCATAATTTCCAGAAATGGTACTTTATTTGAAGCCTATAATAGATTTTAATGAAAAACTATTTTAAAATACAATCCAAAAATTTTCAAATTTGATATATGACTTTTATGTCAATTGGAATAACATAGTAGATTTTGGTTAAAACAGGCTAACCGTGATATATTACCTAAAGTTGTTAACAGTTTTTCTTGAATAAAATGGTTTCATTTCAAATAAGAGTTTTATAGAATTAAATTCTGCGTCTATCACATCCAGTATTATTAAATTAGCCCTTTGTATAAGCGAGATATGTAAATTTAAGCTTATATACTTTTTGGTGTTTGTAAAGAAGCTTGCTATAGATTGGGACAAAAAATAACAAAAAAAAAAATAGATGTTAATGTCAAATTACATCAAACACGTACAATTTTATAATTGGGTCTATACTTCATCTTCATATTGGTCTTGCGTACAAGGAAGTCGTGTGGTGTCCACATCAGTATTTTTAATATTAACTCTTGTGTCCTACAACAATATTTAAAAATCTGATGTGGACACCACACGACTTCCTTGTACGCAAGACCAATATGAAGATGAAGTATAGACTCAATTATAAAATTGCACGTATTTGACGTAATTTGACATTAGCATCTATTTTTTATTTTTTGTTATTTTTTGTCCTAATCCATAGCAAGCTTCATTACAAAAACCAAAAAGTATATAAGTTTTAAATTTACATATCTCGCTTATACAAAGGGCTAATTTAATAATACTTGATGTGCTAGACGCAGAATTTAATTCTCTAAAACTCTTATTTGAAGTATTTATTTCTAAAATCAAAATGAAACCATTTTATTCAAGAAAAACTGTTAACAACTTCAGGTAATATATCACTTCCGGTTAGCCTGTTTTAACCAAATTCTGCTATGTTATTCCAATTGATATAAAAGTCTTATATACTAAATTTGAAAAGTTTTGGATTATATTTTAATATAGTTTTTCATTAAAATCTATTAGAGGCTTCAAATAAAGTACCTTTTCTGGAAATTATGTAATGACCAAAAAGGGAGGTGCACAACTAGATGTTATAGAAGTCCTAAATACAAAATTTCAACTTTCAACGGCGTACCGTTTTTGAGTTATGCGAGATACGTACGTACGTACGTACGTACGTACAGACGTCACGACGAAATTAGTCAGAATGGATTCAGGGATGAGCAAAATGGATATTTCCGTTGAAATCTGGAAACCGAAATTTTTCGCGAATACAATACTTCCTTTACTTTGTACAAGGAAGTAAAAAACGGTAAATTACCGGTAAACCGGTTTCGATTAAATATTTTACCGAATTACCGGTAATTGAAAAAATCGGTAAATTTACAATCTAATTAGGAGATGATTAATGAGGAGTTAACTAGCAGTATTTTTAACTCAATCGTTTATGGCTTATTTTAAAGAAAAAAAGTTTTTTTTTTCTCTCTGAAATAAATCATAAACGATTGACAGAGTTAAAAACATTGCGAATCATCTCCTCGGTTTTTACAAACAACTTGTTGATTTCCGTTTTTTTTTAAATCTACTGGTTGCTCGTAAATTTATGTTGTAACTTTAGCAGATAAACAAAAAAATATTTCTTATCGTCTCAGTTAAGAATGGAGTAGAGGGCGCTTGAGAGCTAATCCGTTTAGTATTAAATAAAGAATCTAAATTCCTGAAACCAAACTTTGTTCAAACTACAAATTTTTGTTTGTAAAATTGTATACTGACTCATTATAAGTTTCTATTAAACATCTTAATGGCAAAATTAATTATATACCTTGTTCCATTTAAGCCATTCAGTAATGCAGACAATAGGGAATAGTTTTGACCTCTCTGATTGGCGGAAATTGGAGACAAGAGGCAAGTTTACCCAATGTAATTTCGGAACCATCTGCTGAATGGCTTAAATGGAACAGAGTATACATGGTTGAATTGTTTTTTATCAGTTATTAAATACACTCGATTTTATTTTATATCTGACGATTGACAATTTTTTATTATTGTAAACTGGGTTTGCAGTTTAACCAATTAGGCCAAATGAGGGTGACAATAGTTCGACTGGCATTTAAAGGGTCATCTTCTAGTCCAGATTTATCTTCTACCGAAACCCTTTACTTTTGGCACAATAAAAGCTTCGTAAAAATCTAATATTTACAGTAAAATCTACCTTGTAAGACACGGACAAGACTCTAACAAAATAATGTGCAGGGCTTGTGGAATGAATGCCTATTACAATTAAAGCTGTTTTTACTAATAAAGGCGATGTACCCCAAATACAGGGGTGCGCCGTCACAGGGTGCGATGTGTGCGTCGCACACGGGCGACACTTGGTCAGGGGCGACACGGCGAGCAAAATTGTAATAGACTAAGTTTTTTTAATTTAATATGCCCGTTTTTCGAGGCTCACATTGGGATCTCGTAAACTATAAGAGATATGAAGTCGATTAAATTAGGGGAAAGTTGCCCCATTAGTACATTTTAAAGATGTTTTTGTTTTTCTCGAAAAATGCACACAAATGCTTACTGTACACAACTCTAAATGGCGTGATTTAGTACCTCGTTTAGTACTAAAATCGTCAAAGAGACGTGTCTTAACGTTCGGGATCGTTGTTAAAAATTCAAAACTCGACACGAACGCGGGACCGTTGTTGAATAACTTACTAAAGTTACTTGTATAGTACTCCAAAGAGAACAACAATAACCTCACCTAACGCATAATACTTTGCCCTCGTTTTCGAAGCCTGAGTTTGGTTAGGTTGGGTAATGTTGGTGTATATTTAGAGAAATTGCGAAAACCATGTCAATTTGAGATCTTAATTTTTTGAACACTGTCCCGCGTTTAGTACTCTAGCCACTTCCTTTTATATTCACAAATATCTTCCAAATATGAAATTATATGGAATTTTGGTTTGCACGTCTTTAAGGACCCTTTTTATTTTCCTTCAAACGACGATGCTCAGATTTTTTTTATCACTTCTCAAGTAATGGGGTCCAATTAATAATTTCCATAATGGCAAAATTGTACCATTGAAAGAGAGTTTATTTTAGTTTTCCAACGATGTATCTATGTTTCAAGCAGAAATTGCAAGAATTATTAATTTTATAGGGTAAAAACAATTATTGTGGTTTATTTAAAACATATAGTAATTATGAAAAAGTACACAGGCTGTTCAAGTTAACGTGTTCACATAATTGTTTCCCCATTAGAAGACCATTTTAGTGGTGTCGTTATTTGAGAAAAAATCCGTAGGTCACTAGATATAGGCAAAAATGTAAATTTTGCAGTTTTTTTTCTTTCCAAATGTGAAATAGTACTAGATTTTAGTTTGCATCTTTTTCGGCCACTTTTTGTTGTTATTTCGAATGGCGATGCTTATTTTTTTTATAACTGATGAAGTTGGGGGGGGAGGGGGGCGTCAAGATGAGCATTGGCACACGGGCGACTAAATGGTACGGCGCGCCCCTGCCCAAATATTAAATGGTGGTATACTTGAACAACTTATTCAGGTTTCTAAGTTTAAAAGCGTTGTACACTTACTTAAATAACACACTGTAAATTTTAAATTAGTCGAAAGAAAAATGTAAAAAATCACCATTTGAGTAGGTTTTATAATTTGTTTGTTGAAAATGTAAATCGGCCGTACTATTATGAATGTTACATAAACATGGAAAATGTCCATTTTTGTGTATTATACTTTAAAACAAACATTTACTTTTCATTGTAATATTGAAGTTGCTATTATTAGAGATAACAAAACATATTATAACATAATTATGTCGTATTTCCAATCTTAGTTTTAAAAGAAAGATAATACTAATATACATACATTAAAATCATGTTACAAATAAAACAATCCATTTTGTTTATGTTCTGTAATTACATTTAAAAATAATTTTTTACCGTAATTTCTCCGGGAAATCAAAACAAAAATAATGAATATAAACATGTAAACAAGATAAGATCAATATTTACCATTTATTCTGAATATAAATCCATCTAAGAACGCATCATTGTGTTTGCAATTGTTGTTTCTTTTTAAAATCACAATGGCTTCTCCGATCAAGCGAGCGCTGAAACATTTTTTTTTTTTGCACGATCGCGTTATTTTTTATATCTACCGATAGCGTTTCTAAGACAGTAGGTCTTATTTACAAATTACTGAATGGTAAGTGATGTGACTCACGTCGGTAAGTGATGTGCTTCACTTACAGTTCAGGAGGCAAGACGGTAAATAAATAAAAACAAAAATCAAAGCTTACTTCAAAAATGATAAATAATTTTTTTTAATATGTCAAAATAATTTCCAAATTTTATTTTTCTTTTAAATTTTGTGCGTCGGTCGTGCAAAAAATAGTATAAACATCACGAACGTTAAGGAATTACCGATCTCAGATAAAATTGGGACCTTCGCTTCGCTCAGTTCCTTGTCTTCGGTCGGTAAAATGTCCTTACCGTTCTTAATACTTAATATACTATAGTGTTCAACAATAGAATAATTTTTTATCTGTTTCGGAATTAGAATGTCACATTCTAGCACGCATATTGATGTTGGAAGGAGCTTCAGTCTTAAACAATTTTTGGTGATATTTTGTTATTTGCGATTGGCATGACTGCAATAAATACACTAAATATATAGGCAACGGGCGGAATAAAAAACACAAATCATTGTCACAAATATAATAATGGGGGAGTTTAGTCATGCTGAAATGCAAGGGATATAATTTGGTGCAGCTCTGGCTTGTTTCTGCAGTTCTAATTTAAAAAATGCAGCTCTAAATCCAAATCTTGCAGTTGCTTTCACTTCTCTCTATATTATTTATTATTCAAATCTTTACATCAAATAAGAATTACAAAATATATTTTAAATTATTAGAACGCGCGTTTTCCGTAACACATCTGGGTATTGTCGCGGCTTAAATGTATATACCTATTCTTTTGTATGTATTAATAATAATAATAATAATAATAATAATAATAATAATAAATATTTTATTTCTGCAGATACATTACACTGTATATAGAAAACGTCACACAATAATAATTCAAGACAAATTCATTCACATTATAAAAATTATTAGCGTACAAATACTTAGTTTTAAAATGTTTACAGGATTTCGAGTTTTTAATGTTGTCTGGTAGCTTATTGAAAAATGATAGACCAATCCTATCTGGAGAATCTTTGACGACTTTAACTCTAGATTTAGGTATATGGAAGTCATTTTGGTTTCTAGTTTGGTACTCATGAATGTCTGAGTTGAGTTTTAATTTATTTCTATTTTGAAATATCTAAAGACAAATGTCAAGCGTATAGAAGTCAGTCACTGTAAGCAGCTTAAGTTTTTTGAAAAGTGGTTCACAAGAAGAGTTCTTATATGCTCTATCTAATTATTCTTTATTGAGCGATAAAGACAAATTGAGCACAAGTAGAGTTTCCCCAAAACCCGAGCCACAACCTAATACCGTAGTTTATTCTTGACTCTACAGATGCATGGTAGAATATTAGATTGTATGTTCAAATATTCCTTCAAATGCCGTACGTATGTATGTAGTGAAATAATTTTAATCAAATTAATTTTGATTTATTTCTTTATATAAAAAAAGCGTTAAACCTGTAACTGTTCATTTTATGAAAATATGTAAGTTTCAATGCACTAAAAAATCGCCTCCCCCCTCCCCCCGATATCCTTGGACAAAAAAGTGCAGCTCTAATTTTTTCAAATTATATCCCCTGCTGAAATGTAATGATTTTTCCACATTAATGCAATATTACTATTAATGCAATAAAAGTAATAAAATATACCGTATTTTTTGTACAAACGATGTTAAATTTATCATTAGTTAAATCGCCCGCAATACTATGACGTATGCAACATCTTTGGTTCGCCGTAGTTGTCCGCTACGAGCGCTAGTTTAGAATGAAAACATGAACGTATGTCTTCTAAATTTGATATTGAAACGTCAAATTCAATGTCAAATCGCAAAAAAACAAATTATTTTATTTTAAATATGTAAATGTAAAAGCTAGAAAATTCGATACACACAAATAAAATTGTCAAGTGTCAAACGTAAACATAAACAGGTGGCCGTGTTTTCGAAAACTCCCCCATTAATGGAAATTGTCAAATATTTTTATAAAGAAATAATATAAATAAATGTGGAGTACGATGATCGACTGGTAGCAGAATGGAAAATTGGGAAATGGTCGGACGCGCAGTCTAATGTAAATAATTTATTTCCTGGCCTACGTTTCGACTGTTACTACAGTCTTCCTCAGGGCAGGGCTAGAAAAATTTTTTTCTTACATCTTTGAGTACACGTTTTTTCTCAAATTCAGAACGTTTTAAATTTTTCTCCGAGATCCAGCTTAAAATTATTTGACTTGATATATTATATAAATACAATATATTTAATAAATTTCAATTTGTTATCTCCATTGGGTCATATGGGGGATCCCCACGTTACCGTTTATAATCATTGACCATTTCTAGCCCTGAGGAAGACTGTAGTAACAGTCGAAACGTAGGCCAGGAAATAAATAATTTACATTAGACTGCGTGTCCGATCATTTTCCAATATAAATAAAAGCCTCAACAGAGGTAATAGTATAAAACACGCGTTACAGAAGGCAATTAAAGTACTCGTTCGTTCGCAAACTCGCTGCTGCGCGCTCGTGAACGAATTTGTAACTCGTGCTAGTATACGTTGCCTTCCGTAACTTATACTATAATGGATAAAAATGTAATAGGTGTACGGAAAATTGCTTTCTGACATCCATATTTTTTCTCTAATTAACTTGGAAAATAGTTATATTACTTATGTATCTCTAAATCCATTGTAGATAAAATTAAAAATAATATTTAACATAATTATATTTAGTTTTTATTCCCAACGCACTGGTGTCAAAATATTGTGGTTGCTATTTATAGTTGTATTCTTTTTGGACAAAATCTCAGATCAATTCAGATAAACTAAGGAAATCGTTGTTCTTTTTGACCCAATTGATCTGAGATGTTCTGAGTAAACTCATTTCCACCCTTTCCGATGCTACACTACCAGTTTACAAAACTAAAAATGATTTGAAACACTCAGTTTGCATTTTAAGGTTATATAATACAACAAATTTTATATTCACATATACAGATATACTTACAAGTAATATATTTTCAACATTATCCTTTTTTTCGTTTATAAACACTATCATAGATCAGAAAAATGTCAATAAATTTGACAGCTGGTAGCTGGTACAGCAAATGCTATCTGTAAAGAAGGATATGTTAAAATTAAATAAAACTTGTTCTTTTTGCACACATCACAACTCACTTCAGCTCAACTCAGTTATGTACTGAGCTGAGTTACAATTGGGTCAAAAAGAATACAGCTTATGTTTACTTTTATTGGGAAAATCGGAAAACAGCACACATCCTTATTACTACGTGTCTTTGGATGAAGACGGCAGGCTCGAAGAAAAAGAGAGAGAGAGAGAGAGAGAGAGAGAGAGAGAGAGTTTTGTGTTGCCATGACCTCTCTTCTCTTCTCAAAGTATTGTCCTTTGTCCTAATTCGATTTTATATTTGTTCTGTTTTATTTTTCCGTGGTATTTGAGGTATGTATGAGTGATCAGTTTTGTTATAACAATGATTTGTTAGATAATTTCTAAAAAAATAATAATAATAACGAAACATATAATTTTCCAACACATTTAAATTCTGTTTCAAATTCTATCTAAGAGGTCTTGGTAGTTATATTATAATCTTTGCTGTCTCCCTCTTCGAGCTTGTCGTCTTTGTCTAAATAGGATACTTCAGAACTCAGTAGATGGCAGCAGTAATCATAGGTCCTCATTAAAGAAACATTTATCCATCTTCATCATTAAAGTGTTGGTTTAGCAACGATGTATTACTACAAAAAGTGCAACTTTGTAACAAAGTTTTGAAAAAACATGTAATATTTCCCTTCCAGGTTCGTTTTCCAAGCGCAAAAAGTGCCAGGACGCATTTTCAAAACTCAGGAAAAGCTAAAACGACTCTTGTTAGCACAAAATACGAAATGACAGAAAACTGCCCTTCGTCCAACGAAAATTGTGGTGACGATTCATCGGGGGAAGCCACTTACACGTTTACCAGGCACGCAATTCGATCGAATTACATGGAGAAGAGTATCGAGGCGAAACGAAAGGTATCGTACCATTTGAACTAATTAAGAACCGCACCTTTATACACTTTCCGTAATTCACATTTTATGATTTTGTTTTATAAGCCATTATTTTCTTTTACTCTTTCATTGTCTTTTTGTAATCAAGGTAGATGAAATTACTATCTTACATTTCCTGTCTTTAAAATTTAAACCGATGATTCGAGAAATCTTGCAGATTTACAAATAATGTAACACGAGGGGGTCTGAGAGAGATGATTGATGTGCGCGTAGGTACTTGTTTTCCAACGATGACAACTTTATTCAACTGGTGGACGATTGACTATTGACTGGTCTACCACGGCTTTATGAAAAGGAAGAACACACACTCTTACACTCAATTGTTGACTGATGAGGGATACTGACGAACACTTAAATTTGTGGACATGGCTGTCTCTTATATTTACTGACTATAGATTTATTTACATCATTATTACAACTTAATAAAACTTAATTAAACAAATACTAAATAGTTACATGTTACCACCTTGTTACATTGTAACTCAGTGGTCTGGCGACGATCCAACGCCCAAAACTGAAACACTACATTATGTTCCGACAACAAACGTCTTCACGACGTGACAAACTAATGCAGACTATCTCAAAACAAAACGTTATTTTCATGAGCAGATATCTCGAGGGGGTGCAGAGTACAGGGTAAGGCATCCATAACAAACTATCAACCCTGCACGTAAGCTTGTAAAAACTTAAATACTTAATTGTCAACACATAACTGTCAAAGTCTTCTGACAGATAGACTCAACTGATAAATATTTCTAAACATAATTTTGACTAACAACAAAGATAACAAGTTGAAATAATATTCCTGAAGTAACTGTAGGCAATATGCGCACCTTAAGGATATTATTTTTTTATGTCCGAACTAATAAAATATTACAAATAACAGGAGATGCATTGTTGAGTTAAAATATATCTACTCTTAATAAGAAAGGAATTAAAGAAATATGTTTGTTTTTAATAATAAATTTTTATTATTTTGTTAAACCTTGTAAGTGGCCATATTGCCAACTCGGTGTTGACAATATGACCAATACCTGAAAATTATAGATTACTCTAATTTTATTACTTTTTACTAGGAAATTGTTATAGAGGATAGTGATATAATGATGACTTCCAGTCATTTCTGTAAGAAAATACTGTATTTAAGCCATATGTATACAATATGCACATGCGTATATTGTAAATATGTGGTATTGCGCATATTGCATACATACCGGTTGAGGTTAGGATAAAGCGATTAATTATTGAAATATTATAAAATGATTAATTAATATATCAACGCAAGCTATAATAACACTGTCTTCATCACAAAATTCAGTTAGGAAATCTAACATGTGTAGCATATTAGACAATAAAAAACTTATCAACGTAAAATTATAATAACTTTACTTAAATAAGGTTTATTGTAACAGCAACCACTAGCAGACATCTAGAGTGGGATTGTCACAAATGCGTTGAAGAACCTTGCTATGCAAAACTATTTTTAAGATTATAGTTGACATCTATTAACAAGTAGATGAAATGTCATCCTTGGTCATATTGACGACATGCGCATATTGCCTACAGATAAGTTTATAAAAAGTTAGTTATTTGTTATTGCTCTTACCCTCGTCTTATCACAATAGAAAAAGATAACGTATAGCCTATACATAACTTGCTAAGTTAATAACTTGTACTTAACTCACTAGTTTTTTTTTGATATTTATTCCATTTGACGAAATGTGGTATACGAGTAAAATGCATTTTTTACCACATTTTCTATAAACTAATCTACTTTATGGAGACCTGTCCTATGTCCTGTATCCAAAATCCAACATTATTAAAGAAAAGTATATTATATCTGATCAGTGATGGTTCCTATATTTAGTCATTTGGTCAATGACCTCCCAAATTGAACAAAGCAAAAAATAAAAAGCGAATGAATATAAAAATAACAAAATATTTTGAATTTAATAATTTTTAATAAAGTCAGTCCATCGTGTCATTAGCGTTGCTTGCACACTGTGAAAACAAAACAACGAATGGCGCTAGTGCGTGCGCTGTTGTAACAACAATGTGTTATATGCTGCATACCCATACGTCAGACAGAGATAAATAAAAATAAAACATACCCTGTACCTCACTATTGTTTGTTATATTCTCGGCTGGACAGAAAGAGACAACTAGAGAGATAGAGATATATAAAGTCTACGCTAAAGTCTGTCGAGAGATGTCTCTACGGTCCTTGTGTATTTGTGACAGTTTGTCCCTTTGTTTGGAAGTTATTAAGTCGTTCGGGCCTCGATTTTAATTTCTGTCAGAATTGGGTTTTCCCTGCTTCAGACAAGTAGAATTTGAAATCAATACGTGAAAAAAATTGAGGAAATCTCAATTCTGTCAGATTTCAAATTTGAAATCTATCCTGAGAAATAATTGGAAGAAACGCAATTTTGTAAGATTTCAAATTCTACTGGTCTGGAGCAGTAGAATTCGCAGTGGGGAAAACTCAATTCCGACTGAATTTGAAATCAGACAAAATTTAAAGTTACAAAATCGAGGCCCAGTTTTGTTTGTTCAAAGTTTTACAGTTTCATTATTCTCTATAAATCTGTCTCTTTCAAGTTAGTTTTAAATAAAATGTGCGTAATTCTGAAAACTCTTATTAATTAAAAAGCAATTAATTAATACTATCATGAGAAATTTACCTACGGGAATTATAGACTCTATTCATAACCATATCCTGGACCAGGATCCATCAAATAATCATGTCATTCAATTGATCAATTTAATTTTAGACATTTATTTCAAAATCCGGATCCACGACAAAAATAAATTAGAAAAAACTACAAATAGAATAATAAGTATGTACACAAAAACAATATTGTTTAAAAATCAATAGTTTAATATAAATAATTATATACAATTTTTTTACCCTTTCATAATACTAATATCAATTTGTTTCATACATTTTATAATTGCTTTTCGTTTATAATAATTCAAATGTTTCAAATATAGTACAGTTCATGTTAATAGAACAAGCAGTGACATCTAGCGAATACTCCGTGAGGAGACTTAACATATCTCTATCCTTAGTTGTCTCTTTCTGTCCATCCGAAAACAAAACAAAGAGGCGCGGGCAGACACGTGACTTTGACAAGTACTTGTAGAGCCCCACAAGGGTGCCAAGTATGCAGTTTGTGTACCTTGCCTATGTTGCCAAATCAATTTAAGGGTAAAATTAATAAATAATTAGCAGAATAATTATGAATATGGGAATATTTCAAATTTGAACAGATACGTATAGCCGTTTGACGGGTCATTTCACTTATACTGTGACGTAAACATAATGGAAAAACTATAGAATTTATGTACTGCTGAATATACTCGTAAAGCTTTATTTTGCGTAGGTATTAATTGTACTTTTTTAGAGTTTTGCTTAATAATGTAAATTCCGAACGACGAATTTTTGCAATTTGTAATATTTTTCTAAGATTAAATTAAATTATCTTAAGTATAAATTTACTTTGACAAAAAATTCTCAAATTAAATTCTTACTCAAGCAATTTATGTTTGCACATTTTTTATCAAACATCAACGGTATTTTAAATTCTTATAATTATTTTTGTTCATTTTGTATTCATTTATTCAGATTTCGTATTGAAAAAAAAAATATAATTACAGTCGACTTCATTTGTAAATTTGTTAAAGGTACACAGTTACACAGAAATATTTCTCTTTCCATTCATGAATGACGTTATAAACATTAAATAAATAATTATTAAATCCCCAAACAAACGGACTCCAAACATGATGTTTGCTCTAATTGCTGTCATAATTTTTTGTGTATTTACCCCAATTTTATTAATAAATTTCTAGCCCAATATTTGTTCTAAATGGGGGAGTTTAGTCATGTTGAAATGTAATGATTTTTCCACATTAATACTATACATGCAATGTTACTATTAATGGTAAAACTGTATTAAATTTATCGTTAGTTAAATCGCCCGCAATACAATGGCGTGTACGGCATCTTTGGATCGCTGTAGTTGTCTGCTACCAGCGCTAGTTTAGAATGAAAACATGAATGTTTGTCTTTTATATTTGATATTGAAACGCCAAATTCAATGTCAAATCGCAAAAAGCAAATTATTCGATTTTAAATATGTAAATGTAAAAGCTAGAAAATACGATACACACAGAAATAAAATTGTCAAGTGTCAAACGTAAACATAAACAGGTGGCCGAGTTTTGCTTCTGTCTCTTTTTATGAAGCACGTTTTGGACACGTATGTCGCAACCTAATTCGCACATAGTTGATGTTAGCTACGCCATAATGGCGGGAAGGAAATATTGCAAAAGTTTAACATTTTTTTTCTCCAGTATTTTTAAAAATTTTACAAAATATAAATAAAAAACGCTTTACATTTAATAGTTATTTATGATATGTGTTAAAAGTGACATTTTATTTTGTGAGAAGGAAGTTTGGAAGACGACGCGAAGCGGAGTGATCCAAACCTTCAAACAAAATAAAATCACTTTTAACACGTATATCACACTATTTTTTCTACAAACACTATTTTTTTATTTAAATTTGTATTTCTAATAATTTTTTGACCTTTACTTTTAACACTAGTGTCAAAAGTAACAATGATCTGTCACTTTTAACACTGGTGTCATAAAATGACATTTTTAACGCTAAAAACAAACATTAAAAAGCCCACTTTTAATAGATTTGTAGAAAATAGTACATTAAGATACAAGTTTCATATGACAGGATTTTAGCGCACGCGTCATTTTTTTTCTAAGGGCACAAGTGCGCTGAAATGTCTTATGAAACGTGTATTTTATACTATTTTTTCTATTTTGGTCATTTGTCAAAAAATGTACGTAATTTCATGTCCAGGAATTACAATTTTTTTATATTTTAACATATAAAAAAATCAAAAATTCAAAAACTCCCCCATTACTGACCTGTTAATCTGTATGTATTCCGGATATTTAGTCTAATATTCACCCTAATTTTATTTCTATTACTCTGGTATATAATTCAATTTCTAATAAAGAATTTATTTAGTCTAAATTCTTCATTATAAAGAATTCTATCTAAGAGGCCATGGTAGTGCTTTACTGTCTCTCTCTCACTCATTCTCGCTCTATCTCTCTCTTTCTCCCTCTCTTTCTCTCTCTCCTCGTGCTTGTCGTCTTTGTCTAAAAAGGTTACTTCATAACTCAGTAAAAGGGAACAGTAAAATTATAAAATCATAAGATCTCATTAAAATTGAATCCATAACAGTGTACGTGATACACTGCAATTTTTACTTCAAAATCTTCAGAGTCGAACTGGGATCGTTTGCCTCCGGCGGAAAATGCAATTTCAGCCTCCTCATGTCTCTCAGTGAAAATTTACTTTTCTAAATGTTCAGTCCGACTGTAAATCTCCACAAAATGTGCAAAATTTGGACGGAGATTTTTCTACATTTTCGACTAGCATTCGTATATTAACCCAATTCTATAGAATTCATTTTTAGAAAAAATTAAAGTATTTTTTTTCTATTTTGGTTCTTTAATATGTACTTTATGAAACCCATTTGGATTTCATAAAGTACTTCTTTATGACATCCAAATGAGTTTCATAAAGTACATATTAAACAACCGAAATTGAAATTCCTGGACATGAAATAACGTACATTTTTTGAAAAATTACCAAAATAAAAAAATAGTATAAAATATACGTTTCATAAAACATTTTAGCGCACTTGTCCCCTTAGAAAACTCGCGGCAAGCCACTCGTTTCTAAGAATGACGATAAGCGTGCGCTAAAATCATGTCTTATGAAACTTGTATCTTAATGTACTATTAACCGTGTCCAAAATGTACAATTGTTTTTTATTGTAAATCTCTACAAATAGAAACAAAAGCAAGATTTAAACTAGTTCTGTTTTTTAGTATTTCATGTAGTAAATAATTTTTTTGTCGATTGACATTAAAAGTGCAATTTTTTAACAGTCTGTAAAATGTCCGCTTTTACTTCCGAGGTAGTAAAAATAGTTTTACTTCATATTATTGCTATTCACAAGCATAGCAACATAATTTGATGGCGATAACTTTCAAAATAGGTATTAAAAATAATCACTAAATTAATATTAATTCTAAAATCGAAAAAAAATAATGTGTTCAATACAGCACCAAATACAGATTTACAGCTTCAGCAGCCTCTACTGTAATCTAGTATTTTAGTGCCTAGATAAACAAATAACTGTTTTCTAAAATATATTAATTAAAGCTTTATATTTTACCCTATTCAATTCAATAAATTTTAGATTTCGCCCAAAATTTCTCTACTAAGTCCTATCTATTACTTTATATAATAATTAAACCTTATAGAGTCCTTATTTACAAGAAATAAATCTTTATTTATTTTTAACCGTATTCCAGATACACAACAACACAATAAATTCTACTTTAATAAAAAAAATACATCTTTTTCTCAATCTTGTTTGTAGGTGATCCGAATGCTGTTTGTGGTGGTGGCCGAGTTCTTTGTCTGCTGGGCCCCACTTCACGTTCTAAACACATGGTACCTGTTCGCCCCCGAGCTAGTGTACAGATATGTTGGCTCCACAGGAGTGTCTCTTGTGCAGCTTCTTGCTTACATAAGCTCGTGCTGTAATCCAATTACCTACTGCTTCATGAACAGGAAGTTCCGGCAAGCTTTCCTTGGCGTTTTCAACTGCTACAGGTAGGATTAAAAACTAAAAACATTTGATGATGTGATTATAGATAAATACGGAAAATTTTAAAATATTACCATATGTTCATACATTTTGTCATTTAAACGAACAGAAAATCTATAAGTAGCCGGTAGCGTAGCTATCACAGGGCAATTCGGGCAAATGCCCGGGGCCCCCGAGCTTAAGGGCCCCGATTAAATATAATAAACGATACGGTTATTTTTTATTTTATACATTTAATGCCTAAATTATTGTCTTTTCAGGTTTTGAATAATTAACATTCCGTATCGAAAATAAATTTTAAATATGTCTTTTTAACAAAAAAATGTGCGTGCACACATAATTATGCCGCCAAATATCAAAAGTAAAATACAGCTCATGGTACGATACGTACATGTCACTACTCCCTATGGTTCTAACCACGAGCCATCTAGCGTGTTTTGTTGAAAGGATAAAAGTGTCTGTTTAGTTTTCACGTTCACCGATTGTTATGCTTGATAAATTATCATTCTCGATTATACATCTTCTTAAATTAATATTGCCTAGGGGGAGCCCAAATATTTTTTTGCCCCGGGGCCCATGAATTCTAGTTACGCCACTGTAAGTAGTGTTAAATTAAAATACAGTGAGGTAGGCTATAACGAACGATCTTACAACGAACAGTTTCAATAATAAAATTTGGATTTTGAAGCGAAAATGCTACCTACAACGAATTAATAAATTAAAACAATTAATTTTATATTTGTTTTTCAAAAAAAGTGGACAAACGCCTTCCAACTGATGAATGTATCACAAAATACTCACTCAAAAACAGTAAAGATGAAGTTTTCGGCCCATATAACTAAGTTTTTTGAAAATGCTAAAACGAACAAATGTTAGTACGAACAAGGTAATGGTCTCAATTGTGTTCGTTGTAGCATACCCACGATGTTTCCTTAAATATCCGCTAGATGTGCTACGTGACAACGATTCTATAGGGCGCGAGCAGACACGAGATTCGAGCGACCTTGAAGTGCTTGGGATCAACTGATTTTTGTTCACATGTCAATTTGACAAGAACAATCCCAAGCAACACAACATCGACGTGTCGATGGATGACGTTTAGGCGACGTGTTTTTAACGTAAAATTTTCGACGTTTCTGGTCGATGCGACGTCGTTACTTGACGTCATTATTTTGACGTTGAAGATACGTTCGACACACATTTAATATTGACTTGTCAATGTTCACGTTCTAGAAACGTTCAGCGACCGTCTCAGTCATTTGTAAATTATATGTATAGCTGTTTTAACAAAAAAAATATATATATAAATAAAATAAATATATCATCACGGCATATTACCCATTGCTGGGTGTGCCAAAAAAAATATTTTAGTATATTTGATAATTACCTTTATGGTTCTTGAACCTGAAAGCAATGATAAAATAAAAGTTTTTAAAAAATTGTAAAATGTAATAAATCTTCCTTGAATGTTGTGTCACGTATGTAATCTTCGTCTATGTAACGTCTATAAACGACGTCAAATTTTCGTCGTTAAACCACGTCGATTCGACCCACGCATAATCGTTTCGTAACGTCAACAAATTGCGTCATATATCCGTCGATATCGCGTCACTTGAGGCGATTTCGGGCGACAACCGTTCACTTGCGGTATGCTTGGATCAGTGCTCACAGCTGAACGGGTTTGCGAGTCGGGTCAGCTCTCTGTTCACTATTTCTATCTCTTTTTATCATGTCTTTTTTTGAAATGTCAAAAGTCAAAACAGTCGGAGTCGTGGTCTTATGTCAAACAGGATGACATTATTTTCGTTGACTCTTTTTTGGACAAATATGGAAAAAAACTATCTTTCTCCGTTAATGCATTTTAATTGTCAGACACTATTTTTGACAGTTTTAAATGTCACAGAATATACATAACCACCAAGCACGGTGTCAACAAGTGAACCAACGATTTTGGGCGCCACCATTAACCATATCATACCGTAACTAACCGTAAGTAATCCGAAGAAGTGAACGGGTATGTCGCCCGAAATCCCCTCTGGTTGCTTGGGATGTCATTATGACGACAAAACCAATATTTTGACTCATTTTAATTTTGAACTGCTAAAGTGGGATTATTTTAAAATATTCAAGCAGTAAAATACATGAAATTATACATAATAACATAACAGTTTAAAATTACAATGAGTCAAAACATTGGTTTTATCAAAGTGACACTCGCACACATATCAGCTGAATCCAAGCACTTCAAGGTTACTCGAGTCACGTGTCCGCTCGCGTCCTATTTTAACCTACTTTTTTCGTGTTACAAAGAAAAGAATAAATTTTATAATGTGTCAAAATAACAACATAAAATTAGGAAATGTATATTCGTAGTATTATAAAATGAAAATAAATACCTCACAATACATGTTATTAACATTTTTTATGAGATGGACATGAAAAAGGAAGTAACAATTTCTCTGACTTGTAGTCAATAATAAAATTTATTCACGCCGATGTTTCAACTAGACAATAGTCTTCTTTAGGGCTCTACAATATATACAGAAGAGCGAAATAAAGTACATGTGAAAACAAATATAATACAAAAATATATGATAAAAAATGTAAACGATTTTTATTAAATTTGTATTTTCATATTGCAGTTTTTGTTGCTGCTGCTGTTGTGGAAAAAATCTATCCGGTGGTGGAAACGGATCCTGCCATTCGGATGGAGTTCACCTTGGTACAGTCCAGAACAACTCAGACATCTCCGGAAACGATTCCACTATCTACGTTGGCCGCGCCAGCACTCTCGGTAGATCCGGTAAACAAACATTTTGCTCAATTTATCTTAGATGTAATGTATCTAAAACTGCTTTAAAGTGTCTCGCGCAATTACCTTTTTTTAGTAGTCTGGGTTAGTTTTTCAACAACGTGTAGAGAAAACCATTTGTTAGATAACTTACTAACATAATCTACAAACACAGTTTATTGTTTTGATTTCAATACACTTTGGCTGGTATCCAAATAGTTTTCCATAAAGTGGAGAGGATGTAAATGAAAAATGTGTGATAAAAAAGGAGAAACGAAATCATGATAAATGAAACAGCCTACACACAATAGAATTCAATACATTACAGTGTCTATGTGTAATTCTAATGTAATATTCATTATGGATATTTGTATTCGGGAACGCTATTTTTTTATTATTTGATCTTTACTCTTGGCATTTTTACATATTTAAATGTATGGTATATTAAACTTTACATTGTTTACCTTACGCAAAAGAATAAAAAATCCCTTATCATTGTTTTTGAACATAATGCAGCATAATTAGATATAAGAATATTTCATATTTGAGACATATATGCTGACAGCATTTTTAAAAATCAGCACATCCGTGAAATTTAAAATCACTAGACGTAATGAAAAAACCAATTCAAATTTCGTAATTAAAGTATTTAAGACAGCTAGTACCAAAAGCCTTGTTATGAAAACGCTGTTTTGAAAATGCCAAATTTCAATATTTAATTTCACTCTTATAAAGAACGATTTAAAAAAATATACAGTGTGTTTCCTTTAAAACAACCAGCGCTTTTTTGGGCGAACTAATGACTTTACAAAAAAATGTTATATACAAGAAATGATCAAGAATAAGGGGCTAATTTATTAATAATAACAAACCCAAAATTCGACCAGTGGTTCTCAAACGGCAGAACAAAATTAATTTTTTTTAAATGGTATCCTATATCATTTTTTTAGTCCATTAGATAGAGAATTTTTTTTCTGATTTCAACGATATAAATTTGGTATAGGGTTGTATAACAATTATTTCGAGAAAAATGGTATTAAAAATAATGTTATAATATTACAATAGGCTATGCAATACACAGGTATTAATACGTCTGTTGCTTAGTTACGCTAGTAGTAAACCCATTCTTACCTCTCGCTAAGAGAGGTATTGAATTCATGCTAAAAATCGCATATCCAGATTATAGTGAATAAGCACGTTTTAAGGTCCCTAGAATCCGATTATAACATTTTTACGATGATGTCCGTATGTGTGTGCTGGATCCACGATTTCTCAAATACTATAAGTCTTAAGACATTTTTAACTACGGATTCCTCAATCTAACAATAATCGGAAGAGTTGATTAAGTTTTGGTAACAATTGGACAACCGGAAGTAGTAGTTACAAGAAAAAAAACATCTAAATATTATTTATCGAAAATTTATGTAAATACTTATATTAAAGAACGTTAAATTCTTTATTCGATAAATATAAATTCATTATTATATCTTCTATAGATTTAGAGATAAAGAAATGCATATAAAATAATTTGATGTAAAAATTCTCAGATCAAACTACTTCAAGGCAAGAAATTCAAATGTTTGTAATTGACACATAAATGTCACTGTCAAAAATATTTGTATGCCACTGTCAAAAATATTTGTAAGCCACTGTCAAAAATATTTGTACATCGTTATGAAGATTATGAAAATAAAAGAAAAAATAACGCAAAAGAATATACGTAAAAAAGAATATAAAAGGAATTTGCGAAAAAATGACGAATATAAAGAAAAAGAAAAGGAAAGTAGAAAAAGAAAATTTCATGATATTGCACGTAATTTATATTAAAATATCCCATAGATTTTGCAAATATATGTGAGAATTATTTTGTAGTGAGACATGAATATATGTATTTGTATTTTAAAATATTTTTTGTTTTATGCGTACAACCAAAATATCTGGCGAGAGGTTATGTGCTGACCACATCAGATTTTTCATTACATTATTTCTAGTTTTTAATACCATTTTGCTCAAAATAATTGTTACATAACCCTATTCTATATTTATATCGTTGAAATCAGAAAATAAAATTCTATTTAAAGGGCTAGAAAATTATATAGGGTGCCATTTAAAAAAATATAATTTTGTTCTACCGTTTGAGAACCACTGGTTAAATATTCGATTTGTTACTATTGATACATTATCCCCTTATTCTTGATCATTTTTGGTATAAAACATTTTTTTCTGTTGGTTCGCCCAAAAAAGTTCTGGTTGTTTTAAAGGAAACATCCTGTATATTTAGAAGCAGACCATTACGAGTAAACATTTAGTTCCGACTCTTCGTTATTTGATTCAAAGTATTTTAATTTCATAAAATTTGTTGCGTCTTTGAAACATGAAATGAAATTTGCAAGAAAAAAATTATTTTTTATTTTTCCCATAAGATAACATTGGTTTCATTTCCGCTGTACTCCCAAGCATATGATTGGTGCATTCTGATCATGCGTATTGAGATAGTAATATGGTCAATTTTAGTTTGGGGAAGGCGTATAACCAAACGGGGCAAAATCAGAAGCATACGAAGGATGATGCAACACAGTGACTCAGTGACGTTTTTTGAGGACAGATATTAACGCTTTAAGGCCGATGCGTTATAGTGCGCATGCAAAACTTTTGTTTTTCTTTAAATCCTCGATGATAGTCAATCCAGCTGTTTCTTTGTCGGTGTTCAACTACTCTGCAACATCTTAATCATAACACGTCTATCGAAAACCAACAGTTGTCGAACTGATGTTTTCATCTCGCCAATCGCGAAATCGCTTTTACCAGCCAAAAACGTTGCAACGAGTCAATGAAACGTCCCCCTATTTTTTTTATGTTAAACTAAATAAATAAATATTTGACCCGCATTTTTTATTTTTCCAGCATTTTATAATACTGGAAAAAAATAATAAGTTTTGGAAAATTACTTGTGAGGGTAATAGCCCCAAAAAAGAAAGATATTACTTGTCCGCTGTGACAAAATTATAAATGACAAAGAAAATAGAGTGAATATAGCATCAATTTAACTACTTTCTTATAGGGCGCGAGCAGACACGTGACTCGGGCGTCCTTCACGTACTTGGAATCAGCTGATTTGTGTGCGCATGTCATTTTGACAAGAGCAGTGTCACTTTAACAACTTATTTTGATTTTGAACTACTAAAATGTTATTAATGTACAATTTTCAGGCAGTAAAACACATGAAATTAAAAATAATAACTTATCAACAGTTCAAAATTAAAATAAGTCAAAACATTGGTCTTGTCAAAGTGACATTATTCTCGTCAAAATGACAAGCGCACACAAATCAGCTGATTCCAAGCATTTCAAGGTCGCTCGAGTCACGTGTCTGCTCGCGCCCTATAGGCGATCTTGACGTGCTTGGAATCAGCTGATTTGTGTGCACATGTCCTTTTGACAAGAACAATGTCACGTTGACAAGACCAATGTTTTGATTTATTTTGATTTTTAACTGATAAAATGTTATTATATTTAATTTTATATGTTTTACTCTCTAAAAATTGTAAAATAATAACATTAAAGATGTTCAAAATCAAAATAAGTCAAAACATTGGTCTTGTCAACATGACATAGTTCTTGTCAAAATGACATGCGCACACAAATCAGCTGATTCCAAGCACGTGACTCGAGAGACCTTGAAGTGCTTTTAATCAGCTGATTTCTGTGCGCGTGTCACTTTGACAAATATAATGTCACTTTGACAAAACCAATGTTTTGACTTCTTTTGATTTTGAACTGCTAAAAAGGATTTATTTTACAATTTTCAGGTAGTAAAACACATGAAATTAAAAATAATAACTTTTTAACAGTTCAAAATTAAAATAAGTCAAAACATTAGTCTTATCAAAGTGACATTGTTCTTGTCAAAGTGACATGCGCACACATATCAGCTGATTCCAAGCACTTCAAGGTTGCTCGAGTCACTTGTCTGCTCGCCCCCTATAAGAGCATAGACTCAATCATATGAAGTTAGGAATATCGGGGCGTGATGTCACACCATAATTAAATAATTTTTAGTTTCACTTTTTTTACATTATCTTAGTTTACAATATAACCTAAAACTAAAATTGATACGCAATACACAATTTTTTAAAGGCGTTCCCTTCGAAATGTGTATTGTTTGTTGGTTGTTGTATTAATTGCTTATTCCTTTGAAGAAGTGATGGTCCTGGAGGCCGAGGAACATGTTTAGCACCGGCTCCGAGTCCGGGTTGGCCACACCAAGTATCGCCGTGTCGTCATCCAGTGCCCCGCGCCTGGTTCAATTCGTAGAAGCGCCACCCGATGACGAATCGTTCCGGTTCCGGATCACCTGGTCAAGGTCACCAGGACATGCCATGTTCAACAGCAACAGCGCCACCGACTTCTATTCCTGAAGATTCTAATTTAATCAAATCCAATACGTCTACACGTTTTTTCTCCAGTCAAGTAGGTATATCAATAGTAAGCATTTATATTTCTTAAAACAGTGTTATAAAACAAGTGTAACATATTTATAGGACATGGAGAAGAAGTCAAAATAAGTCAAAAACTTTTATACAATATGTGTCTAAAAATGAACTGTTTCGAAGAAAAACTGACAAAGATAGTGATCGAACAAATTTTTTTCTGTACCAGTAAATAGTAAAAATACAATAAAATTGAATATGAGACATTTTTTGTCAAATTCTAATAGCTAAGAAGTTATTTTAAAATTAAATATTGATCAACGTCGCCACATTTTACTTGGTACAATTATTTGATTTTTTCTGAAAAACAAAAACGCATCTAACATGACCTCTGAAAGATTAATAAATAAATAAATATCTCGGAAACTATTGAAGATCGGACACATACTGTATAAAACTTTTCGACTTCTTCTCTAATCCTATAAATGTGTTACACAACATCCAGTATAAAAAAGTAAAATTTATAAGTTCAGAATAATAAGTTATATTTTGTTTTCTTTAAAGTACTCCTATTACAATCGTCTTATTTCAATCTTCTTCCTCGAAATTGTTTAATTCGTTCTACTTGCACATTTTTTTGTCATTGTACGTACAAATTTACTATTGAATATCATACATATCCAAATTATTTTATATGTACAATAATTATCATAAGGTGTGAAACACTGCATTTTCATACAGTGGCGGATTTCCGCACAGGCGCAGGAAGTGCGCGCTTGGGGCCTCTTAAATCGAGGGGGCCTCAAATTTCAGGTCTCAAAATAAAAATTGTTTAATTTTGTTATTATTATTTTCCTAATAAAAATAATTAATAATTTATTAGTATTCTAAATTAAATTAACAAATGAATAACGCCATCTATGCCATATGTTTTGCGGCGGCCTAGCGGTCGTATTTCAAACCATATGCAAGTTTGCTCTCTACTGACGAGATAAAGATAGAATATCCTTACTACTTAATTGGCGCTAATACTGTTCGTTCACAACTCTTTCCAAATACAGTTAACACTTTCGCGGACACTGCTTTTTTTGAAATGCCACTCAGAAACACACTATTTTTTTATAACGTTATTAGACTCAATTTGCATTACATAAATAAATAGTGATCACATTTTTAAATAATTACCCTATTTTTGCCAAAATGGCATGTCTGCATATGCAGTCATGTCCCTACAAATCAAAATGTCTGCAAAAGCAGACTTGTCCCTCCATTTGGATTCAACAGTTTACCTATAAAATGGGGGCAAATAAACTGTTGAAATTTAAATATTAATATTTTATTATAATGTATCATCAAATATAAAATCGGAAATAACTACTACCGCCTTTGTCCACTAATCATCATCATCATATGACATATTATTTTCCACACCCTCATCACTGTCTTCCACATTTTTTTCTGAGCAAGAACTGTTGGATATGGCTTCAAAATTTGGGTCCACAGTACTGTCGTCGCTATCATAAGGTCGCTATCAGTATCCGTACATTCAGATGGGGTGGACACTTCATTGATCAATCTCAATAAACATTCTACAATTTTGTCCATTCTAATTCAATTATTGCGTTAATTATTTTATCGAAAATAATTATTAAATAATTAATTAACTTCTATAAATAACAAAATGAATATTTTAAAGTATTTTATTTAGAAATAAAGTAAAGGGAAATAGCATGCACACTATTCTCCAAGTCCTACTAACTTGCATGTAAATATGTCTGCAAAAGCAGTCGTGCGTCTGGGATTCCATTCATTATAACATGAAATGGAGGGGGGTTTAATCTGACACTCTATGTATATATTTGTTAGGGGCTATGCGATTTGTAGGGACACAGACTAGCTAGCAACATTATTTTGAATAGAAAATTTGTCTGCATTTGCAGCCATGTGTATATCTGTGGCTTTTGCTAATGACTGCAAATGCAGACCTGTCCCAACACATTGTAGTCTAAATGACTGCAAATGCAGTTTTTGTCCGCGAAAGTGTTAAGAAACCGGGAAGCCTACTTTCAACTTTTGTAATTCCCGCTCGATTTTGACGTCATCACTTTCGGAGTTTTTGTGGAAATTTATAACTTCTTCGCTTGTAAATTTTCAAAAAATACTTTAGTCTAACGGAAACCTATCGCACAGAACTCAATTTGACGAAATTCGGGTATGGAATGTAATGTAAATAGATATGTTATCTCTGTTTGGATGGTTGCACGCATTTCGCGATAACTTGATTATTAGTTTTTTATGTTGTATTTGTCAAAAATATGACATTTTCGCTTGCAAATTTACAAAAATAGTTTAATGTTAAGTAAATTCGTTTTGTAACTATATGTATATAACCTACAAAATAAAATTCTTGAGTGGTGAATATTCTAGACTAGGTTAAAATTCAAATATGGTTTTGTTGTATTTTTTATTAATAAGCCCTGTTTTCATATAAATCGTGTAGGTATTTGTATTATTATTTTTTATTAATAATCTAAAGTGCGTGCTACAGTAAAAACGTACACGTAGAATGCTCACTATAATGGTATTGAAAATATTTAGTGAGGGGGAGAAGGGGTTGAGCGGTATCAAAATTGAATTGCGCTTGAGGCTTCCCAAGTGACAATCCGCCATTGTTTGCATACAATTGTCGTAAAAATGGATTACTTTAGTGCCGATTTCTTTTGAATGACGATTTTTGTATAGTTTAATGGCGATTTCAAATAAAAATAATAATTGTAGTGCATATTAGCGCATAAAGAGAGCAATTATTATACAGGGTACTGTCGGTCAGGTGCAAACATAGGGCTTTAACATGGGATTTAATTTTTCGTTTTCTCTTATTCATTTTACGACAAAATCTGTAGCGGGTAAACTTGTTCAGAATTAAAAGTTGCATATAATAGCTATTTGTGTATTAAGAGTGCAAAATGGGGTCTCGTGGCCGCGTGCCTGAGTGTCAGGTCGCGAATCTGGGGAACCGGGTTCGATCCCGACCGACGCCAAATATTTCCAATTTTAAATGGCACAAAATTGACCCCTGTGGTGCACTCTCCACGCCAGCAATGAGTGCCCGTGAGGTGACGCCTGGGAAGCGCCCGCACAGTGCAAATATATCATCTTTACCGATATCTATGTACAAAGCAGATTGGCACACCCAGCAATGGGTAATAAGCCGTGATGATATATTTATTTATTTATTTTATTTAAGAGCGCAAAATGGGACATTGTCGATTGAGAGATTGTTGACGCGCGACGCAGGAGCGCGGCATTCTCTCGAAATAGACAATGTCCATTTGCGCTCGAAACACAACACAAGATTTTTTCTACAGTCCTCCACCATAACAAAAAAATAATAAAATGTACATTTTGTACTTACAGTACTACGTACTACTCAATAGTTTTGCAGTGAAGATAGGGACGTATTAAAATATGGCTTCAAGATATTGCTTTGGCTTTCGTTTTTACAAAAAATTTATGCCAAATTTGTGATGAATATTATAAGTTTTTGTATAATTTATTTGTTTCAAGTACATTAAACTAGTGCAATGAAAAAGTGGATGTCCATTGGGAGCGTTCACGCCAAACTTTTGCTGGTGGCAGCACAACTGTTCACACAATTTGTTTTATATTTAATTTTAATTTATCGTTATTTTCCATTTTTCTTGAGCTATTGCTTCAATCTAATCTAAACATTTTATACTTTCGTTTTTGTAAATAAATGCCCTATTTTATTTTCACAGCAGTGCGGCATTTTGTTTGGTTATGTAATATACCGCCAGAGCAGTTATATGTCAGATTGACTTGTGAAGATGGTAAATGTGTAACTACATTGCCATTAGTTGCTGACTAAACGTTTCTATTAAGAATGTAGACAAGTGACATTTCTCAACATTGTATAGTTGAAAATTTGGACAGCGAGCGTTTTTCTACTTTGTCGCGCATGAGCGGCAAAGTGACAATTTGCGTTGACAAAAGAGAGCGCAAATGGCTACTTTGTATATAGACTAGAAAAAAATGTTTTTAGATTTTTTTATCATGTTTTCGGTTTCTTCACAATTTTAAAAAGAAAACAAGTGCCATGGGTATTGCTACTTATAAACCGAAATTTTGAAATTTCTTTTTAAAATTGTAAAGAAATAAATAAAATAATGCAAAAACAGTTTACATGCAACTTTTAATTCTGAACAACTTTACACCCTACATTTTTTATCGGAAAATAAATGGGAGAGCAGGAAAACGCAAAAAACTAAAATCCCATGTTAAATCCCTATGTTCGCATCTTACCATCAACAGCCTGTATATAAATACGGGAACCGGCGCCGGCAGCCAAGCCACTGCGTAAAATTAATTTATTTTCATACGTAATATAACAAGTGATATGATTATCATCGATGATATTCTCGAGTGAAACCGAGTTGCAGATTTCACGAGTCCGAAGGACGAGTGAAATGTGCTGCTTCGGTTTCACGAGCAATATCTTCGATTATTAATCATATCACGAGCTTATATTTAATGAGAGAATATAATGAATTTTTATGACACATTATGCGTGCTGGTAACCTAACTTTTCATAAATTGCTTTACAACATGGTTAATTTTACAATTGCTTTATTATTTTCATCGTTGTTGATATGAAAAACGATTACCGCACATTTTTATACTCAAAATTAACTGTCAAAGTTGTTAATAATGAAAACAAATCCCCTAGTAACGAATATAAATAAGGTGATAAATTCTTTGTTTTTTATCATCGCTGTGATAGACATGTAACTAGGGAGATTCTGAATGTTGATTGGCGGAAAACATGTCACGTGACTAATGAATTATATTCTCAAGTATATGTGTACATAATTTTTGATTGAATTACGTAGTAAATTAATTTTTTCATGTTACACTATATTCATTAACAAATAATTTTTTGTTATTATAGGTCCAAATATTTTTCCACGAACTACCGTGTGAAGAAAGCATATGTAAATAAAAAGATAAAGTTATAAAATATTTCTCGAATATATCTTTATATTAATGTTTATAATAGAATCTAGTTTTTAATTGTTACTAAATATATTGTGATCATTGGTTGTTCATTGTAAATACATATAAATTGTGATTCATGTCATGCCAATATTAATTTTAGCTTGGATTTAGACTATTTACACATTAATGTAAATATCGTTGTTTCTTAAAAATGAATTTATTTGTTACCTAATACCTGTCCAGACATGAGTATTTTAATTATTTGTTTCAGAAACAAGCTATCATTAGTTAGATGCAGAATGTCTTTATGACAGTATGTTGTGTGCTACAAAAGTGAAGTACTGATAAAGAATATTACAAATATTACTAAAAAAGGTGTGTTATCACAAAATAAATACTGATAGTGTTATTTAGTTTACCTGTTTACCAATCTACATTACAACGTGGGATTCGAACCGTAACAAGAGCTGAAATTTCACAGGAAAAGGTAAGGTTATGTTTATTTGCAATATTTATTTTTTGTTTCATTTATTTGTTTTGATAATACAAAATAATATAATAATAGAGTACTCAAGAAGTGCAACATAAATTGTTTCTCATCTATGGTACAAACTTTATAATATTTACATTATTTTTTAGTAAATTGTATACAGGTTCTACAAAGTTTATTTCCATTCTCGACAATTCATTGTAAAGTAAAAATTAATGTATAAATATTACAATTTATTTTATTTAACTGATGATCAGACTTTGCTTTGTTTAAAAATTTGTAATAAATAATACAAATCATCTTCATGAATATTTTGTGATCACATTGGGCAATTTGCACATAAAAAGTCGTCAGCGTCGAGTTTATAATCAAAATATTTGTGTATTTTACAAAACAATTACAATTGATACGAATGTTGGGACGTCAAATGTTTTATAGTGCATTTGTATGGCAAATAATTCTTACAGAAATACCGACTGAACCAAATTTTTTGAATTTCTTAGAAGTTAACACCTATGAGGAATAGATGCATAGAAAAATGGTTTTTCGCGGATATGTTCTATTAACCTTTTACATTTGTATTGCACCCTGACGTCATTTTTCAATGCACCACGTAGTGAAATTCGTATGTAATAAGAGTTGAGGAGGCACCATGTTGTGAAGTAAAATGATTGAAAGGACATGCATTTAGTTTCGATACAAAATTATTTAAATAACACAAACCTTAAATTATAAAGAAATTATTAATTATGAAAAATATATTATTTCGCATCGTGTAGAACAAATAGGTAACCACTTTTCTGATTCCCATCTCCTTTTGATTTAAACGGCAACGCCACTGGTTCAAAATTAGCACAGAGGGCAGTGTAGTAGATAATTAGGTATCTGTAATTCTACGACATACGTCATTATTATTTATAGTGTGTTAGAAAGTAATGCCACTAGTTACGTGTATCTCTCGCGCCACATAAATTAAATAGACATACGTCAAATAATCTTTCTCTTTCTAATACAAAATGTTGCTAAGCTACTGCTGTAAAGTGATGTGTATTCTTTCTTCGAACAAATGACCTTGAATAGTCATCTTTCGTGAATAATAGCATAAAATCCATACACATTATTACGTAACATCAATATCCCGCGAGTTGGGGGAATTACCGTGTTGTATCTAAGCCCGTATTACACTTTACAATAAATCGTACAATTTATCGTGCAATAAATTGCACAATTTATTTTGAAAATATAAGCATTTTACACTTCACGATATTCTAACAATTTATTGTTGTTGGGAGAAGGGCTACCAACCGCATTTGAGTGATCAGATATATTTTAAAGGCAACTGTTTCGTATTGTTGTGTTTGCGTTTCGAAATCGTGACATTTCACAAAAATAAAAAACTTCCATGATACACACAAGCACACAAACAAATAGTTCAATGTGTCAAATATTATACAGGTGGCACTGGAAAAGTAACAAATTTTTTAAGAAAATTTGAGAAAATAGAACACGTTCTAATTTTCACAATTTATTGTGCAATTTATTTTCCGATAATTCGCCAATAAATTGAAGGTCACAAAATTGTACAATTTATTCTGAAGTGTAAAACAGCTATATGATGCAAGCAAACCGTTTGGTTCATATGTTGCTTAGACCATACCCTACCGACGAAAAGATGTAGCCACCCGGAAATGCCCTGCAAGTAATTGTGATAGCGAGTTGTATACACCATTGGCGCGGTTTTCTTAAAGTCGCAGAGGGGGGGGGGGTAATGAGTATGTATGAAAGAGTGCCAGCGGCTCATCGCTGTGTTATTTAGTGTTCGTCAACCGTAAATAGATAATTATTCGACAACGTAATAATAGTGCATTCGACGACATAATACTGAACCTTGCAAATGCAATTTTTCCAATAAGGATCCAACTTGATCTCAAGGACACTATTAAAAACAATGTAGCGGCAGTGTAGAACAATACCAAACATTGAATATACAGAGAAGTTATAAATATTTGCAACGGGTACAGCTAGTATTTTTTTAAGTGGAAACAAACTTTGTAGATGTCTGTATTACACAAAAAATCTGCATAAATCAACTGCGAAATATATATCCCTGAGAATTTTACATTCCCTTTCCGTGTATTTATGCGTAAGAAAATTTACTAGTGTCACAAGCAAAATATTTCCGTTTTACAACATGTACATTTTGGAAGACTATGTTGTAAATTTGTGCGTCTACACTTTTGCTTTAGAATGTTCTCTTCCAGCGCATTTATTTGTGGAAAGGCGTGTTTACATTACCCAATCTAGTTTTATAAAGAACAAAATATATTTTGTTTAATATGAAAATAAAATAGTATATTAAAGAACGAGAGTCATAATCATGGTCATAATATAATAGACCTTTTCAATTTAAAAAGATAGAAGATATGCGCAATGGGATCTGCGCATAGTAAGCCAACAACTGGCGGGAGTCATGGTTACGTGCTTGAAATGAGATCCGTGGCGATCGTTTTTTTAAAAATTTATACATAAAATGTGAATGTTTTTGACAACTTTAAAAAAGTTCTTAAAAGGAGTTACAAAAGCTTTTACTGAAGCTAAAATATCTTACGTTGCAAATTTTCACAGAGAATACAGTGTATTTTAGTAAATGCAATATTTTTGAGGTTTTGTGTACCAGTCCAGATGGCAGTTGCAAGTTGCAGGCGACATTTTACTTACTTTATGCAGAGGTAGCTGTCACATTGAAAAGGTATATTTGTCTTTTTATTTTGTGACAAGGAAGTTAGAACAAAATAACCGACAATTATGAAATGAGTTCTTTATACTATTTTTTTTATTTTGCGCCTTTATGCTATTTTTAAATAAATAATCGTAGTTTTAATTTGGGGAATTTGGTGTCAGTCGCCGATACTAATTTGACGTTGAAAAATTCAAACTCTAACCTTTTTTGTAATACCAACTATACTGTATCTGGTTTAAGATTGTAGTGGACTGAAGATAGGAGCAGTTTAATATTGTTTTTTGATTGGATAATAGCCTGATATTATCTTAAACCAGATACAGTATATACGATATTTTCTATTTCTTTCTGACTTTATTGCTATAGTAAAAATATTTTTACAGATGAGGCACGTCATCAGATCATTACAAAATGAAAAAAAACTGTTGCAATGGCTGAGTGATGTTTACATTTAGGAAAACGAAGAAAATAAATACGATTTTTTGCAGACTATAAGAAAAGTACATTTTAATTAAATTTACAATTAATTTAAAGTCGAACATAATGTTTTTAACTCATTTTTAATTTAATTAAAATAATTGTAGTTCATTTTTTGACCAGTGGTCGGCATTACTGGATTTGAAAATTTATACGTGTACGTTATCGATGTGGTGTTGTCATTCGAATGACAGTAAATTTTATAGTTTATGTTTATATTGACCAAAAATCGAGACTGATATTAATGGATAAAAAAAGACAATTGCAATAAATATTACTGATTTTTATGGTTTAAGAAGGTAACTGCAAGTAGAAGTGGATAAAAGCAATATTTGCTTCATTTACCTTCTTTATTTCAGGACGGCAAAAATTAGCATCGCGCGTAAATACAATTATGCCACACACATTACATTTTTTAAAATTGAATTAGTATGCCATGTAAACCTAGTAATTTCGTGACATCATTATCTATACTTCGTTTCACGTAAGAAAATAGTGATGGGAAGATAGGTGTAGTTTGGTCATGTTCTTTGATTGGATAATACCCCGATATTATCCAATCAAACAACGAGATCAAACTGCACCTATCTTCACATCACTATTTTCTTACGTGAAACGAAGTATAGTTACAAACTTTTATGACGTGCCTCGTCTGCATAAATATTTTTACTATATATTTCTTCTCTTCTTCTTATGCCTACTTTTCAATTCAAAACTGTATAAAAATAAAATTCTTAATAGTCTGTGTCTACGATCACAAATACACTAGATATAACTTCAAACCATTTTTGTTTTCGGCTGGACACAAAGAGAAAACTAAGGATAGAGATATGTTAAGTCTCTTCACGGATTATTCGCTAGATGTCACTGCTTGTTCTATTAACATGAACTGTACATTTGAATTATTATTAACGAAAAGCAATTATAAAATGTATGAAACAAATTGGTATTACTATTAGGAAAGCATAAAAAGAATTGTATATAATTATTTATATTATTCTATTGATTTTTAAACAATATTGTTTTTGTGTACATGCTTATTATTCTATTTGTAGTTTTTTCTAAATTTATTTTTGTGGTCATCAATTGAATGCCATGATTATTTAACGGATCCTGGTCCAGGATATGGTTATGAATACAGTCCAAAATTCCCGTAGGTAAATTTCTCATGGTAGTATTAATTGTTTTTTAATTAAGAGTTTTTAGAATTACGTACATTTTATTTCAAAACTCACTTGAAAAAGGCAGATTTATAGAGAATAATGAAACTGTAAAACTTTGAACAAACAAAACTGGGCCTCGATTTTGTAACGTTAAATTCTGTCTGATTTCAAATTCTGTCGGAATTGGGTTTTCCCCACTACGAATTCTACTGCTCCAAACCAGTAGAATTTGAAATCTGACAGAATTACAATTCTTCCAATTCTTTCTCGGGATAGATTTCAAATTTGAAATCTAACAGAATTGAGATTTCCCCAATTCTTTCTCCGGATAGATTTTAAATTCTAATGGTCTGGAGGAGGGAAAACCCAATTCTGACAGAATTTGAAATCGAAGCCCAAACGACTTCACAACTTCCAAACAAAGGAACTAAATGTCACAAATACATTATAAGGACCGTAGAGACATCTCTCGACAAACTTTAGAGTAGACCTTATATATCTCTATCTCTAGTTGTCTCTTTCTGTCCAGCCGAAAACATAACAAACAATACTGAGGTATAGGGCATGTTTTGTATAGTATATTTGTGGTCGTTGGTCTGTGTTCGTTTATTTAGCGAGATTTGACATTTGATATTTCTTTACATTCATTGCCACCAACATTAAAAAAATAAATTGTTCTAATCTATTACAGCACTCGAATGAGCTGTTGGGTGCAGCAAAAGCTTTGTTACAGACGCAAAATAAAAAAAAGGTCTTTTTATGTAAAACGTATATATTTGTGTGTATTTTTGTTCTTTATAAAGTATACAAAATATCAAAATGATACAATTTAAGTAAAAATTTATTCACCTATAAATAGCAACTATTTACAAATATATTTTAAATAGCATTATATACAAAACATAATTCGTAGTATAAATTTCGTTTATCTAAAAATAATTGCTAACGTCCGTTTTTAAACAGGAGTAAATTAAAAATATCCCTATTACGATCTATGCTTCTTACTGGCTCGTACTCAGCTTCACCTTTGTTTTAACTGAAACATTAATTTTGATATAACCTCTTTCAACAAATTATTTACAAGTGGTATTTTTAAAGCCAAAAAACAACTAATTGAACCTATTTAATTTACTCCTTCTAGTTTAAAAACAGGGCATAATCTCAAACTTCCAATCCTGGGATGTCTTTACTCACTTTAGTTTTTTCTGTTCGTGTGTGCCACACATATACTTTTGTACAATTATCAGCTAAGGGTTCAAGCTCTTCTTTAGAAGTTAGTAGAGAAAGAAAATCACTTTCTAGATTTCCTTTCTCCATGGTGTACGCAAATACGGCTTCTGGTTTAGATAAAATTAGTGTGATGTTGATAGCGAAACCGGCCATGTCAGTAGCGAAGTTTCTTTCTGGTTTCCAGCCCGTTTTGTAGCCTACTATGTGACCTAGGGAGATAAATTTTTATTGTGAAATTGAAGTAGGTTGATATGTAATTTACCTTTTTCTACTATTGGCTGCTCAGCAGACAGACCACCGACTAAACCAACAGGCCATATTCCGACTTTTTTAACTTTTGTCATCTGAAACACAAAACATACAATCAAATCAAAAAATTTATGGGGTATTTCGATTATATAGAATTTATGCAAAATAGTAACTTTTTTTTAAAGTTTACATCTTCATATATTAGAAAAATATAATAAAACATGTTCAGTAAAAAAATTCATTCATAATTTGATGTTATAAAATTGAAAAATTCTTTACAAATCTAGAAACACCCTTGAAAATTATGACGTACATTCGATATGTTGTTGCTCATTTCACATTAAATATACAAGATGTAAATGAAATAAGTGCATTAAATTTAACCAGTAATGTAACTCGATGAGAGCAACAATATTTCTTAATAACTTTTTTTTCTAAGTCTTTTAGATTTTGAGTTAAAATTCTTTAAAGATTTGCTGCATATTTCGTTACCCGCTCATGGAGAACAAATGGCTGTTGCCGTATTCAAGTGAGATACAAATAGCTCAAAAATTGTCGGTTATCGATTACACTTACAGTCACAGTAATTAATAAACGAATCAAGGGAAATAACATTATTATTAATTAATACGTAATAGTACAATTTTTTAAATAAATAAATTTAAATTTTGGATAACAAAATTATAAAGTTGTGTATTGAACCAGGCTTTTAATCACCTGTGAATAGTGTGAATAGAGGAAGACAAGGAGGGACGAGGAAGAGCAAAAGCATAGTTGTTAGGTTATGAGATGATTATTTATCGTCGACAAATCATAATAGTTTAAATACGTTATTCAAAATATGTAAGTACAAACTTTTGTCCATTTAAAAGAGGTACATGAGTACCAATAATTAGTCGTCCATTTATTGGTCCCGCCCAAAACATTTTTTAATGAAAATTTTTACAGCAGTTTCGTCTGTCGAGATGTGTATTGTGCATAATAAATACACCTTCCCAAGTAAATTCAGTCTCATTAATAAACATTATGAGCCATTCCCAAAATTGGAGTCTGTTATGTGCTGAAAACATAGAACTTTTTGCACATGTTATGGATATAACTGTTGCTTTTTTAAAATTGTCATATGTGTCACTCCGTATTGTGATGTGATAAAGATGTACAAGATTAACAAATGTGCGAATATTAAGAACAGAATGATTTGGTGATGATTTGGAAACGCTCCATGTAAATGCGTTGACAACTCCATGACACTGTCTTTATGTCAACCGTGATGTCAAGTAAAATGTAGTACAGATACGAATAAAAAAATAAATAAATAAACCATAGGTAAGTAATTACAATGTCTGTGTACTCGCATTTTGACAGAATTTTACCTTATAAACAAGTTTATTACTAATGTCAAAATTTAATTGGAACAATTAATAGGACTGTCAATTGCTAAAACAAAATTTTTCATAGCTATTGCTACTGCATTCAATTATCACAAAAATATTTGGAACGACTCGTCAATTTACGGGGTGGTAAAAATGCTAAAAAAAAATATGCGATTGCGAGAAAAAGTTATTAAGAAATATTGTTGCTCTCGACGAGTTGTATTACTGGTTAAATTTAATGCACTTATTTCATTTACACCCTGTATAATGTTAGAAACACAGATGGCACTACTAGCAAGTTGGTACTAGGGTACCTTTATAACCAGGGTATGGCCATGGCGTGGCTCACGTTTCGTCCGCCATTACCGGGACATCTGTTATGTGTGTTGTTCTTGCGCAAAGTATTATGTATTTTCGTGGCTATTTATTTTATTTCAATGAAAAACACATTTAATTATCATTTTAATATGTATTTAAAGTGTAAGTAATATATTTGATCTTATTTACTTGTGTAGTTTGTTAAGATACCCACCACGATTACTGTCACTGAAAACAACTAAAAATTACCAATATTAAGCACAATCATTTAAATTTTTAAAAGGTAAGTTTAGAATATATAATTATTATGTAATTAAGAACTAGTTATATTAAATTAGATATGATAATAACAACACATATCATATATTGTACATAACCTATAAATGTATGTCTTAATAATAATTGTATATATCTTAAATAAATTCATTTTTATTACCTTTTTAAATTCACAGTGTGATTATTTAATATTATTTTATAATATAATATCACATTTATTACAAATATAGGAAAATCAATTACCGACAATGGCGGCGATCTTGGCTCATGGCCATACCCTGGTTATAAAGGTACCCTAGTTGGTACCTACGTGCGTGTATTTTGCATTTGATATTTTATTCATTTTATTTGCTATAATTATTACGTGTTTCTTTGATATTTGTTTGTTTATCTATGTTTTCTTGTTCAAAAGTTTTAAACAGGCAAATGAGTGTCGGTGAACCTGTGGGTTTTGGTACGGAAGTTCGGTGCATATGTTAACAGGCGGATGAGCGTCATAAGCGCGCCATGATGGAATATTTTAATTATGATGAAATTTTTATAATTTTGTATCGCTTGATATACAGGTGATTGAGGGTGGCACTGAAAAACGGGCCACTCATAATAACTTTTTTATTTGTAATTATTTTTTAATTTTTGGTATCTACGTAAAATTACGAATTTAATAATACGCTTGAAGTGAATTTTTTATTAAAGAAATAAATTACAAAAACGTAAGAAAAAATTATAAATATTTAACTTGGTAGAATAAGACATGATATCAGGTAAGGTGAGAAAATAATAATAATAATAATAATAGGTACTATTAATAATAATAATAATACTTAGGAAGTATTTTTTCGACCGTAAATGTAGATTTAAATGGAAACCAAATTTCTTGGAGATGTCGGTCCAGGGATTAAATAAATTTAATTTACTGGACGCTGCTAGTTTTCGTACAGTACACATCAAATATGAAGTCTCTTTTTAATTTTAATTGCTGATTCATCATTATAGAACTATAATGATTGGATTTCTCATGTATTTTCTTTGAATCATGAATAAGGTTTAACAATAAAAAAACCGAGAGGCGATGAAAAAGAAAAATTAAATTTATTTAATCCCTGGACCGCAAGAAATTTGTTTCCATTTAATAAAAATATTGGCAAAAAATTAGAAATTATAATTGTAAACAATATTTTCTTTTACTTCTAAGTAATTTATTTCTTCAATAAAAATTCACTTCGAGCATATCGCTGAATTCATAATTTTAGGTAGAATCCAAATATATAAAAATATATAAGGTCGCCCATTTGAAATATGAGAGTTGTCATTTCCGGTTAAACCGGAAGTGCTACCATCATGCCAAATATTATGATTTGCGAGCCCCTAAGCCTAATTTACAAATATACAAAGATTCACTGCAAGCATATCGTTGAATGGTTGAATTCGTAATTTCATGTAGATTCCAAATGTACAAACGCCATAGATCTCACTTGTTCTTACTATGCGCAGATCCCCATTGCGCATATCTTCTATCTCTTTAAATTTAAAAGGTCCATTGTGCGAAAAGTTAACTGTAATGGATCTTTTCAATTTAAAGAGATAGAAGATATGCGCAATGGGGATCTGCGCATAGTTAGAACAAGAGAGATCTATGACGTTTGTTTCTAAAAAATTTAGACGTAAAATGTGAGAATATCTCAGATAACTTTAAAAAATCTTATCGAAATAAGTTACAAAAACTTTTATTAAAGTTAAAATGTCTAACGATGCAAATTTTAACTGAGAATACAGGTATTTTAATGACTGTAATATTTTTGACGATTCGTTTGACAGCCCAACTGGGAGTTGTTCGCGCTATTTTCTTACTATTTGCAGCGATAAAAAGGGATAGCCGTTAAATTGAAAAGGTCCATTATTCATTTTATCAAATTTACATTTGCCAATCGTTTTAAAAGTACCATGTTTTAAAAATAAATCATTTTATTAAAATAAATTTATAATAGTTTAAAAATAACTTTTTGCGATAAGATAAAGCAATGCATTCCGGAAACAATAAATTGTCGGTCTGTAGATCTGTGATTTATAACTTGAAGAATACATATAAAATTGTTGTAAATTAATAATTTCTATTCTTATTTTAAATTAAAAGTAAATTTATTATTGCTTCTGTTTGTCAAATGACTAATTTATTTTTACACAACATTCAATTGAAAAATAGCAAAAAAAATAAGCAGCATAATGATATTCGTCTCACCTCTGTAAATATTTTAATATTATAAGTATTGTCATCATCCATGAAGTAAACAGCCCCTGTTTCTTCATTTGCTTTATTTTTCCTAATCCACTGTAGTCCTAAATTTCTTTGTTCTACTCCTCTATGTTTTGTCCATCTTTGAGACTAAAATCATGAATTCTTTGCATAGAAATTTAATTTGATATACTATTATTCTCCTACCGATCTTCTCAACTGTTGATCCCAAGGAGTTTTAACACTTAGATGAGTATAATGTATCAAATTACTTTCTTGTAAAAGTTTAGTAACTAGCATGCTATTTTCCGCAGCATCTTCAATGATAATCCAATGAACATGCGGTACTAAGGCTAACGTTTGAGAAATTCTGGAAATAGTTATCACAAGCGGTTATTTATGTATGACATTTTTGTGATAAGAACTATCAAACCTTGTTAATTCGGCTTTTTGTTCGTATCTTTTGTATGTTGGTGTAATAGCGTACACAATTGGTAGGTTATGATTTGTCTTTTGCTGTACAGTTTTTAAGTTAATTACTTTTTCTAACCTTACATTTAAGTCGTCATTTATTGCTAATAATTCATTTCTTTGTGATGTTAATGTATCTACAAATACTATCATAAGGAAATGAGTATAAAATGACATCATATCTACTTACAAATTTCATGTTTTAAATGTATAACAAATATTAACAGCCCAATTCCAAATGCTATAAAAATTAATGTTCTTCGATTTCTCATATCTAAAAAAGATTGAGTTATAGTCATTGTGGACTATACTTAATATTAAAACATGATATTAAACGTCACACAAATGTCAAACTCAAAAAGAAATGTCAAACTCCAGGCTTACCAATACCAACATCAAGGAGAAAGAACTACTGTTAATATCACTAGGATCTTGCACGATTCTAATTATTTCTTTCAATAATAAATTAGTTTCATTGTTGTGTTCATTCATAATTTAAAATACGTACTCATGCACCATGTGGACAAAAACGTTTAAGAGCTTAGAGATAAAACTCATTAAAAAGTAGACTGATAAGAGTTATCAACCAAAATAAATATTGTCATACTTCCGTAAAAAAATACCTGGGAATGTTTTCTTACCTTGAAAGCTAAAATGCATGACGTATTGTTTAAAGAATATATAAAGAGTCCTCAAACAATTTATCAATAAAGAGAATTTTTGAATAGAATAAAAATTACAATAAAATACTGAATATACTCGTAATATCATATTATAAATGTTGATTAGCAACACATTCTTATTTATCTGTCATTAATTTCATGTAGAATTTTATGGTAATGCTTCCTAATTATTTTAAGTAAAAAAGCTTCACATAAAAGTTGTAGAGCTTAATATTCAGCATTAGAATCAATAAACAGAGTTAATTTTGCATGCTTTGTAACGGTTACCCCAAAAATAGCGATAGCCATGGAACTTAACAAAAAAAAATATAACAAAGGTTTATTTTTATTATTATTTATTAGTGACCAATTATCTATTTAAATTAATTATTAGCTAATTGTTCACTTGAACAGAAATTATGTTACTATAACATGTAAACGTCAATTTTAGTAATTCTGCTTTAAAAGTTATTAAAAAGTGTTCACAAAGCAAAAATATTTATTTCATTTTTATCTCCTTCAACGATTTTTTTGTCCATATGTAATGGACCTTTCCAATTTAAAGAAATAGAAGATATGCGCAATGGGGATCTGCGTATAGTAAGAACAACTGAGACCTATGACGTTTGATTCTAAAAAAATTAGACGTAAAATGTAAGATAACTTTAAAAAATCTTATCGAAATAAGTTACAAAAGCTTTTATTGAAGGAAATATGTCTAACGATGCAAATTTTCACTGAGAATACAGGTATTTTAATGACTGCAATATTTTTGACGTTTCGTTTGACAGCCCAACTGGCAGTTGTTCGCGCCATTTTCTTACTATTTGCAGCGATAGAAAGAGATAGCCCTTAAATTGGAAAGGTCCATTATGTGTCCGGAATCAATAATTTCTTCTCCCTCACTAAAATTTTAAATAACACAAAACTTCCTTTAATTTCAGTTTCTTTGTATATAACAAAATGACTCTCTTAGTCATAGCACAGATCTCATATGTATAGTCATGAGATCTGTGGTCATAGCTATTCACAGACACACAACTAGGTTAGTTTTTAGTTCATCTGTCACTTGGCTAGACCGCATTGTGACGTCACAAAACATGGCAGCAAAACTAACTTGAATCGCGAAACCAGCACATTACAACAAATGGTATGTGTAATATCTCTTTGTATTGAAAGACTAAAACCGCCGAATTAAAATATTTCACAGTAACTTTTGTTTAAAGTTGTATTTTAAACTATTGTCAACATAGAGATAATTTTAATGCTATAAAGTTACTTTAAAATGTAGTTGTTACAGTGGCTATGGCTACATTTACATTGCGTACTTATTTTTAAGTAAGATGGCTTCATCATTTTCGTCTTCTGATGAAGAAATATTACATCATAAAATGAAATACCAATATGAGAAGATCATTTTATCCGAGTATGTGGAATGACAAAAAATTTCTAAATCTAACTGGTTTCGTTTTACGAAAAAATGTATTTATTTCGAAAGCCACCATTGGGATCTCGGAAACTATAAGATATAAGACTTCGATTAAATGGGACATGTGGCGCGCCACATAGGTTACTAGGTAATGGCGGAAAAACTGAATTTGGTCGATTTTTTCATTTTGATATTACTTCTAAACTATTAGTAATCTACAATATTGTTTCAAATAAAAAAATAGACTTTTTTAAAGTCTATCCAGTGGTGTACGAAAATAATTTTTCTATCGGTAAATTTTTGAGATATGACACAAACATACATTTTTTTAAATGGAACCCATATTTGCTTTTTACTTACTTACATAGGCCAAATAATCTTTCTCTTTCTAATACAAAATTTACTAAGCTACTGTTATATAAAGTGCTGTGTATTCTTTCTTCGAATAAATGACCTTGAATAGTCATCTTTCGTGAATAATGGACCCGTTTAGTGACTTCACGAAGGTTTCCAAACAAGAAAATGGCGTTTTCGTTGCTAAGACGGTTGCTAGGCTAAACTAGAATTTGAGGTTTGGCGCACATAACCTATAAGTTTGTTTGCTATTGAAATGGCTCAGAAACAAGTTATAAAGTTTTGTTCTGTTGTAAATAAATACTAACCTTACTAAGTTTATCCACGTATACTTCAGATTTGGGTCTTTTGGAAATTTAAAAAACTTACAAGTTCAACATTCGCTATACTTAATGATTGAAGTTAGCTGCGAAACAGATCCCCATAAATAAATAAATAAATATATCATCACGGCATATTACCCATTGCTGGGTGAGCCAATCTGCTTTGTACGCAGATTTCGGTAATGATGATGACATATTTGTACCGTGCGGGCGTTTACCAGGCGTCACCTCACGGGCACTCATTGCTGGCGTGGAAAGTGCACCACAGGGGTCAATTTTGTGCCATTTAAAATTAGAAATATTTGGCGTCGGTCGGGATCGAACCCGGTTCCCCAGATTCGCGACCTGACACTCAGGCACGCGGCCACGAGACCCCATGGTCAAACAAATTTGAAATAAAACCTTAAAATATACACTGTACAACTTTCAAGACATAACAAGTACTAATAACAATTGTATTTTTTCATTTGTGCCCTTTAAAGAGTCTAAAACTTGAAGAAACTGAAATCTCTCACTATTAGTTTCGCGGTCAATTTTAAATAACAGTAACCGTTACCAAGGCGGCAGCCATTTTCTTGTTTAGAAACCTGGCCTACGTTATCACTAAACGGGTCCATAGTTTACACAGGTATATTGGGGAGGCAAGTATACTAATTTTGACGATGCTGGGACTCATAATCGTACATAATAATAGAAGAATATGTTTACCCATATTGAAAAATATAGTACTATTATAATTTTACATAGCACCAGTAACGGCCGGTTGCAAGAACGTGCATCAACGCTTTGTTTAATTGGCGGATCATCAAAATGAACAAATACAACGCGATTTTTTGACAGCAATGATTTAGATGTCATAAGAACAAGGAAACTGATTCGAATTTGTTCATTTTAATAGTCCGTTAATTCATTTTATAACTCACTAAAGTATTATGAACTGTTTATTGCTAGGATACGGTGTATATAAACATATCTATAACAACCGAGGCATTATATGAGGGCATAATAGTTCATTATGCCCTCATTATAATCCGATCATTCTTTATGGACGGGCGATCTGTCATGTGAAAACGAACCTCAAAATATAATACTTATATCGTCTACAGACGAGAATGGTATAATTAGGGGAACATTTATGCCTTTCTCGTCCTCAAAGTATGCAGAAACATTGAAAATAATTTCTTTACACCATTTCGATAAAATATCTTCCGAAATATCAAATTCACCTATTCCATCATCTCCAACGATATAATAACGTTGATGTTTTAAAATTAAATAAATGTTGATAATAAACAAAACAATTAAACAACATCCTTAGCAACGCCAAAGCTTAAGCATTATTGTAATCAAAATTATTATAAATGAAAACTTATTTCACATATTCTAGTGAGACATAAAATCTTGTATACACCACGAGCGATACTAGATGATAATGCCCATCGGACGACATTTATCCCTCGGGCCAAAGGCCCTCGAGCTAGATCCTCGTCGCCCTCCTGACATTATCATCATCGTAACGCCCTTGGTACATAAAATTCTATTAAAAAGCGTTGATGATCGTTTCTTCAACCGGGCATTAGAGTGATATATTTATCTAGTCAAGGATTATAATCAGCTCAATTCTGTAAGCCAGTCACTATGAAAAAGTTACTAAAAAAGTATTTATGACGAAGGTCAGTTACTGAGATAATAACTTTGTAAATTTTTGTATTCTGTAAGTATAAAGTCATTACAATGATAAGGACTTTGTTACTAAAATAGTTATTACAGTAGATCCCAGATAGCACAAAAATATGACATGAATATGCTATGAATATTTTCTAAGAATATTTAAATATTCCAGGAATTACCTATTTATGTTCTGGAATATATAGAGAATATTCCAGGAATATGTTGATGTCTCGAAAAAAAATATTCCCTGATGATCCGCACAATATCCTATGGAATATTTCATGTATATTCTGGGAAATAAACAAACATATTCCTCACTCCTACATAATATATTCACTGGAATATTCTAGGATATTATATGAATAATGAATAGTCTACACATTTATAGATATACATATATTCATTAAAAATAAAAATTACATTCGTGTTTCGTGCACTTATATAAAAAAAGTGTATTTTTTTTTACTTTTTCATGGAACTTCCAGAGGTAGACATCTAAGTTCAATGTTTTTCGGCCTGATTCTCGTGACACTTGTATTGAAAACAATATTGTATCCTAAACAACATTGAAAACAATGTAGTTTAAGATATTGTTTGACATTCGTATTCCCGTGACTCCCTTGTAAACGATCTGTATTCAATTTATTGTATTGTATAGGATACAAGTATGAAGTTAGTAAATTTCAATATTTGACATTTACTTTTTTTGTTTTCTGACATATTTCAACGAAACAATATTATTTTGTGGTAATTGTGGTGTCAAGGTGTCAAGTACAACGCTGAACGCTATATAATGTCTTCGGAAAGTTCAAAGAAGAAAAGAGTGTCAAGGACACAGCAACAAATATACATAAATTTTTTAAATACTTATCCAAATTTAAGATCTGGTAAAATAACGCCAAATTTTACAACTGATGACTGGCTCATAGATATTAAGTGATCCGCACCAATAACTTTTTGGTAACTTCCTTGAGCGAATAAATGTAACACGTCAAATATCTACCATAAATTTTTTGCAAAAATAAATAATTTTTAAATTTTTTAGAAGATAGGTATTTACTTTTAATTGTTTTGGTATAGAAATTTCTTCCCGATCTGAATTTGGTAAGATTGGGGCTATTATTTGAATTAAATCAAAAGCAGTTTGGCGTAAGAATCTGTAAATATTTTTAAATGTCGTTTCTGGTAAGGACAAAGGAACACTCACATCCCTTAAATGTTTTTTTATTAGGCGAGCATTTTGCCTCAAACATAAATTTATGCTACATTTTAATTATTCTTGACAAAATATTATTGCAAAATGTTACTTACATTTCGTAGTCCTCGATAATTGCATTAATCAAAAAAATAAAATCAGCATTTGCCATAATTCGAACTTTAAATAATGTTTTTTAAATTTATTGTTTTCCTAACAAGTAATAAAACGTCTTGTTCGCAATACAATAAATGAAAACAATTATTGTTTGCTATACAATACAATTTTGATCACCTGAATACCAAAAATTGTATAGTTCACAATAAATTTTTGACATTTCAATTATTGTTTTGTATACGATATTGTTTCAGGATCAATGTTCACTTGAATTCCAAAATTGAAATTTATTGTATACTAAACATTAATTGTTTCGTATACAATATTGTTTTCAATACAAGTGTCACGAGAATCAGGCTGTTTGTGGCTAATAAATATACATACATATTGAAGTAGTAGTGTCACGATCTACACACGTATATTTATATCTAAAATTGAAAAATATGTTTATACGAATTTGTATATAATTACAGAAAGTTTACTTCACCTTCTTGAAAAATTAATTTCTCAAGATTATGTCGCTAATTTTGATGGGCATTAAGTTTTTGCTCTCGGGCGAAGCCAAGATGGTCGCTAGTCTAAAATAAGGATATAAAAATTAGTGCATTCAATTATTGTCATAATAAAGTTGCCAAAGGCTATAAATATAGTAAAATTACTTACTTCAGTTTCTCTTGTTCATTCAATCCTATGCCATCTTGCAGACATAAACAGTTTTTTTTTCTGTATTTGGACATGGTATAGAATACCTAATCAACAAATTATACAAACAGTTATGCAGTTTATACAGTATATATATAAACGCAATATACTCTTTTTTTTATCTTAAATTATTACTAAGTACTCAGAATGTTAGTGTCTAAATTTGTGATTTGTGCTGAGTAATCAACAAACGCCTGTGGCTCGGGCGGGCTTCAGCTGAGATATGAGATGCAGAAGCTACAGACTACAAACGATGGATGTTACCATAGCAACAACGAACGATACAAACAAATCGAACCAATTCAAATATGATGAAATAAACATTAAATAAATAGTAGAATAATTATTTATAGTAGTTACACAATAGTATATTAAAGAACGTGTTTTATAAGACATGTATTTTTCGCACGCGTCAAAATTTAGAAAACGAGCGTTAGCGAGTTTTCTAATTGACAAGTGCGAAAAAAAGTCTTATAAAATGAGTTCTTTATACTATTTTTTATATTTTGCACCTTCTACAAACTAAAATATTTTAAAAAACTGTTAATATTAAGCCGAGTTGATTTAGGGAAATTTGTAAGTGAAATGTTGTAGTTGGTGACATTGAATTGACCACATTCAATTATTATTTGAAAGTTCATGTCATTTCAATATTTACGAACAAATTTAAGTGAATTTAGTGTAATCATGGAAGATGAAATCAGTTGCACTCCGCCTGAGCTGCGTAATATAGCTCAGACTACAGGAAATAATCTACTTCCTAAAAAATCGCGCGAGATTTATGAGAAAGAATTTGCAAATTTTGACACATGGTGTAAAGAAAATAATGTCAAAGGCGTATCAGAGAATGTTTTGATTGCTTATTTTGAAATGCAAAGTAAGACGAAAATATGTATTATTATTATTATTATATTCATTAAATAAAGTGATTAAGGGCCAGTTTTATAAAGAAATTTAATCTTCACTTAAACTTTAGTTGTCAAGTAAATTTAATGAAACAAATAAATTCGAATCAGTTTCCATGTTCTTATGACATTTAAATCATTGCTGTCAAAAAATCGTGTTGCATTTTTTCTTTTCATTAAATTTAGTATGGAAGTAAATTTTAAGTGAAGATTCAATTTCTTTATAAAACCGGTCCTAAGTAGAAGAAATTTTGAGGTTATATTGAAATTTCTTATCTTCCAGCTTTGACGTTTGACAATTTAACCCTTTCAGCCTCAGTGTACAGGAAATTTTTATTTTTTCTTATATTTGAATTAAAACTTGCTTTAAAATTAATTAAAAATAATTTTCTATCGTTCAAAGATTCAATCTACAAATTTTTAGTACTACTAGGTCCATCTATGTGGACTAATTCGAACATTATATTAACATTTACTTACTCAATTTGTGATTATATTTGTACATTTTCATGTAAATAATCTTCCCTAAATAAAAAATAATAATAATAACGACATTATATTATTAAAATGAATTGTCAATTAACTAAAAATAAATTAGGTAAAAATGGGTTAAAGAAACGTCATCTAGTACCAACCATCTAAAACAAAAAATTGCGTATCGAAATGAAGGTCATTACGATACGCAATTGCGTATCGTAATGACTTCATTATGAACGCAAAATATAAAAATATTTTTAAAATTACCGTGATAATAAATACTAAAATTTATATGTTTGGGTAATGTTTACAAAAATATAATAAGCAAATAATATAAATGCCAAATAGCGATGCAGTTTATGCAGCATAATATGTAAATATAATGTACTTATGTACTTGTTTCTTATCCCAAATTATTGAAACCCTTCTAATTTGGGCTGATTAATAAACAAAAGTTACTAACGTTTAGGAGTGAGTATGCATGTATTGTTGCCTTAGCAACGACGAATGATACAAATAAACCGTACTGTCGAAAAAATGCAAATATGAGGAAATAAACATGAAAGAAATAGTAGAATAATTATTTGTTGTAGTTACACTAATATTTATAAAATTACCGTGAAAATAAAAAATAAAATTTTTATAGTTGGGTATTGTTTAAAAACGCACGCAAATTATTGTAAATCTAACAGCTTTACTTAGTTTAGCACCACTATTTCAAACCAAAACTGAAGAACTAGTCAGCATGGTGATAGATAAAACACTATTTACGTAAATAATATGAAATGTAACACAATCATTATATATAAATATTAAGCCTATTTCGCATTAAGAACGCAAAAATAGCTCCAAAATAAATACTCCCTCCAACGTTGATTTCAATATATTATGCGGAGAATATTCTCAATGATATATACTTGAAATATTCCCATATATTCTGGAATAATATAAGAATATCCTGATCATATTAAAATAAATAATCATAGAATATTCTATCTTGAATATTACAGTAATATACCAATATATTCGTAATATTCTTAGGACATTCCTGAGATATTTGGAATATAGAAGACATATATAGGATTTTCTCAGAATATTCTAAGAAGATTTGTGCTATCTGGGATACTACGAAAACCTAGTCACTAAGCTGCTGTAACTTGTCATTATGGCAGGATTTTGGCTTGAATTTGAATTTCACCGAGTATTAGAAAATGTTGAAAATAGGTAAGTAATCTCTACAAAATTTAATCAGTTAAAATAAATGAAATTATTTAATATACATATTTATGTATGTTTTGACGACTTTTGCAGAAGATACAGAATTCGAAATAATTCATTACGGGATAACTCGAATCCTTTCTTAATACCTGACGCAAAATTCAAAAAACTATTTAGACTTCCAAAAATACTTGTGCAAAATCTAATTCTTGAATTGACACCTTTAGTTGAACCATCAAAGAGATCAACTGCTGTCCCTATACATTTAAAGATAAGTGGTTAAAGACAAAATATACTTAGTAGACAAGGTTATTAATTAATATTGGGACGTTTATGAGTTTTACAACTTACGACTGAGCTCATATACTTTTACTTAAAGTTAATAGCAGTACTAGTTTATCTGATCACCTTAACGATTTTAGCGCTAAAAACATTTATAAAAATTTTAGGTATTGGTTACTCTAAATTTTGTAGCCCACGGAGGTTATCAAACGACGGTAGGTGAGGATTTGAATATTGCCAATAGTCAGCCCGCAGTAAGCCGAAGTATACGGGAAGTAACAACTTTAATTGGAAATCAGCTTTTACAAAGATATGTCGTATTTCCTATGGATGAGGAACATATTTCTCAAATAAAACGAGGGTACAAAGAATATACAGTGTGTTCAAAAAAATTCCTAACTCGGAGTAGGCTATGAACAAAGTAACGTAAGTCAATTTAAAAAATACTATTTATATGTCAATTAGACATGAGATATTGTCAAAAATTTTATTTAAAGAAATCAAAGCTTTTCTTCTTGTATCTTATTTTAGAAATGGAACCAAATTAGAAAACGACGAATGACAATATACTGTATTCTTCTTTATTGTCTTTTCTACTTAAAATTATATTTCAAAATCAATTTTGACAACTTGACTTTTAAATTGAATAATGATCAGACACACGTTTCTCTGTTCATAGCCTACTCCGAGTTAGGAATTTTTTTGAACACACTGTATATATATATATATATATATATATATATATATATATATATATATATATATATATTCCAATAAAGGCATTTATTTTTATATTTACATGTTTAATTACTTATTAATTAATGATGCAGCAATAATGGTTTTGCAGAAGTTGTTATAGTGTTATAGTCAAAACTTCAATATTTTCAACTTCTGCAACACTATCAAATGAATTAAAAATTTCTGCCACCACCTCTCTAACTACAAATATGCACAGTAAGACGAACGAAAACTACTAACATAACTTATAAACAAATTTTGGATAGCCGACATTAAAACGCGCATGCGCATAGCCCATTTTGTTACTCACTTCACTGGGCTTATAGTGACTGTGTTTCAAAAAGTGACTATCCATAATGACGTTACTGACAAATTAGTACAGAATACCACTTATGATCTCAGTTCCTATTAAAGTCATTATTACAGTTATTTCATAGCGACGTTACTACTGAATTACTGAAATAAAGACTTCTTACAGAATCGGGCTGAATATAAAATTTGCTTAAGAAAAAAGATTGACAGATATGAAAATTTGATAACTTAATCGTAGTAATAAATAATAATACTGTATGTAATACATACATAAAGCATATATTAATAACAATAATTTGCAATAGTAATGTTCGTTATAAAGTAGGGCATAAACATTTTATGAAAAATCAGTATTTAATAATAGGTGAGGCGAATAATTTCTGTCGAAATGCAGTACCATACATACGAGTACATTTGACATATTTGAATCCATGTTGGGAAATCGTGAACCGGATAACCAACTGTTCCGATGTGACCCGGTTGCCGATATGGTAGTAGTATGAAAACGCCTACATTCTGCATTGTTATAGACATATTATTGGAAATTAATTCCATGTAGTAATTATTTTATGATGTAAACATTATGAACACAAATAAAAATTATTGTTTTTGTAGTTGTGGCTTATTGTATATCAGTGACGCATATAAAATAGAATTTTTATAAAGTGAATGGAGGATGTGACTGATATAGTCAAAAATAATTAAAATAAATTGTGTTTTATTTGTGAATAGTTATTCATTTTGGATGTCCATATTTGCAGATATGTAATGTAAAGCAATTTCATAGATGTTAAAAAAGTTCAGATAAATTGTTATTTCTAAAAATGATTGATGGTGCATTTACGAGGTGTGTTCAAAAACTATCGCGAATTTTGAATTTTCGCGGGTTACGTATATTCGAATTTCGATCTTTTTGTGGCTTTATGTTGGTACTCATGTCTCTCACTTATGTCGACAAGCTCGGCCATTTTGAATGTTCACTTAATTGTTGACAGCTGCTTTGCTTGCACGTGTTTTGGATCGTCTTCGATTTTTACCTATTCAAAAAAATGGAACAAAGAACCTGTATCAAATTTTGTGTGAAAAACGAAATTAAGTGCGCGGATGCATTCCGAATGTTGACTGTGGCATACGGAGAAGCTACCTTGGACCAAAGCAACGTTTATCGGTGGTACAAAATGTTCTCAGAAGGCCGAGAAGATGTGAACGACGAAAAGCGTGCCGGACGCCCGAGCACTTCAACAACAGACGAAAAAATTAATGAAGTGGAGAAAATGATATTGGCCAATCGTCGAATCACCGTTAGAGAAGTTGCTGAGGACCTAAACATATCGATTGGCTCGTGCCATTCGATTTTTATCAATGATTTGGGCATGAGACGGGTCGCCGCGAAATTTGTACCAAAATTGCTCAATTGCGACCAAAAACAGCATCGCATGAACATTGCTAATGAGATGTTGGACTCTGTCCGCGACGACCCAAATTTGCTCCAGAGGGTCATAACTGGTGACGAATCGTGGGTTTATGGTTATGACGTGGAAACCAAAGTTCAATCATCTCAATGGAAGCTGCCGCACGAACCAAGACCGAAAAAAGCGCGCCAAGTTCGGTCGAATGTGAAAGTTTTGCTGACAGTTTTCTTCGATTGCAGGGGCGTGGTGCATCATGAGTTCTTGCCACAGGGTAGAACGGTCAATAAGGAATATTACCTGCAAGTTATGCGCAATTTGCGCGAAGCAATCCGCCAGAAACGCCCGGATTTGTGGAAGAACAAAAATTGGCTTTTGCACCACGATAACGCCCCTGCTCACACATCGTTGCTTGTGCGCGACTTTTTAGCCAAAAACAACACACTAATGATGCCGCAGCCACCGTATTCCCCAGATCTGGCCCCCTGTGACTTTTTCTTGTTCCCTAAACTGAAGAGGCCCATGAAAGGACGACGTTACGCTACGCTTGACGAGATAAAGACGGCATCGAAGGAGGAGCTGAACAAGATAAAAAAAAATGATTTTTTGAAGTGCTTTGAAGATTGGAAAAACCGTTGGCACAAGTGTATAATATCTCATGGGGATTACTTTGAAGGGGACAAAATAGATATTCATGAATAAATAAATAATTTTTGAAAAAACACAAAATTCGCGATATTTTTTGAACACACCTCGTAGTCTGAAATTAGGAGAAATTATGCCGAATTATTGAAATATCAACGACTACTTTGTTATAACTGTAAAAGAAAAATGTAGTATGCTTTGTAAAACAATAAGATTCAGAGATGTTGACAGGTGTCAATCTATAATAGAATTTTCATAAAAATAAATACTGTCTTCCCGAATATAAAAAGTGTACGTATATTCATTTTCTTAATAAACTATTATTCACGAAAGATGACTATTCAAGGTCATTTGTGAGCCGGCTGATATAATATTACTTGCAGATAACTTCATTGCATTTAGTATGCATAGGCGTGCAACATGAAATATTTATGAGCACATTTGAACTATAAAAATGAGAGCAATTTATTTGAAAATTGCCTTTCTGAAAGATTTATGTTCTTCACTTATGTTTTTGCAAAATTCAAAAACATAGTCTTAACTATAAACCAAGTAATAATAATTTGAATTAAACGGCAACGCCACTGGGTAAATATTAGCACAGAGGGCAGTGTAGTAGATAATTAGGTATCTGTAATTCTACGACATACGTCATTATTATTTATAGTGTGTTAGAAGGTAATGCCACTATTTACGTATATCTGTCACACCACATAAATTAAATAGATATAGATCAAATAATCTTTCTCTTTCTAATACAAAATGTTGCTGCACACCACATAAATTAAATAGATATAGATCAAATAATCTTTCTCTTTCTAATACAAAATGTTGCTAAGCTACTGCTGTAAAGTAATGTGTATTCTTTCTTCGAACAAATGACCTTAAATAGTCATCTTTCGTGAATAATAGTTTACTCAGCATTCCACCAATGCAAAACATCTCAAATGTGCTATTGTTTTGCCAAAAATTCTTGAATTTGGTCGATTTTCAAATTTTGAAATTACTTCTAAACTATCAGTAATCGAGAAAAATATTACAAATAAAAAAGTTAAATAGAATACATATTTAATTTTTCTTTATGAACATACTTATTTTTACCTTCCGTCACCTTTAGGTATTCTCTTTGGTCAAAAAATTCGGTGGTGAGTTTTTGATGAATAAGCACGTTTTAGGGTCCCTAGAATATGATTTTACTATTTTTACGATGATGTCTTTATGTGTGTCTGCGCGCGCGTGCGTGTGCTTGTGCGCGCGCGTGTGTGTGTGTGTGTGTGTGTGTGTGTGTGTGTGTGTGTTTGTGACAATTTTATAATGCGATAATTCTTTCGTATTCCTCTTCGTTACATGTTACATCCTTGTGAAGAGCTGATTAGATTTTGGTTATAATTAGTCAACCGGAAGTACCCTAATTTGAAGTTTTTAACAGTTTTTCTTGAGAAAACGATGTTAAATTTTATACTTCATATTAAATGGATATAGAGTCAGAAATTATAAAGGAATTAAATATTATATATTAGCCAGCTATGCTATAACTCTGGAAACAGCTGCTATATTAAGAAAATTCTAATTGAAGTATGGAATTTATATAAAATACATACAACTGCCTTAAGGTAATGTACAAGAATTATAATCTTTTGCAAGGAACTTTCTGTATGACACTTATACAAAATACATAGAACTGACGGAAGGTAATGTGTTGGCCACATCAGATGTTTTTCTCTCTCTCATGTAAAATATTATTCATGAAAGATGACTATTCAAGGTCATTTGTGGGCCGTCTGATATAATATTACTTGCAGATAACTTCATTGCATTTCATATGCATAGGCGTGCAACATGAAATATATATGGACACAGTTTAACTGAAAAAATAAGAGTAATTTATTTGAAAATTTTGTTTCGTTTTAAATAATGCCTTTTTGAAAGATTTATGTTCTTCACTTATATTTTTGCAAAATTCAAAAACATACTATAAATCAAGAAATAATAATTTGATTTAAACGGCAACGCCACTGGGTAAATATTAGCACAGAGGGCAATGTAGTAGATAATTAGGTATCTGTAATTCTACGACATATGTCATTTATTATTTATAGTGTGCCAGTATTTACGTATATCTGTCACACCACATAAATTAAATAGACATAGATCAAATAATCTTTCTCTTTCTAATACAAAATGTTGCTTAGCTACTGCTGTAAAGTGATGTGTATTCTTTCTTCGAACAAATGACCTTGAATAGTCATCTTTCGTGAATAATAGTATTGGCGAAAAATTTCAAAGTGAGTGTCGTCTGGTGGCAGATTTGTGAACTAGAGGAATAAGGAAACGTTGATAGCATACATTGAAACGTATGTAATTTTAAACAGGTTTAATTTATATTTGTTGTAAAAGAAAATGACATATATAGTGTATATTTCATTTTCAGGTTTAAATAATGATCAGTAAATAATGCCATAGATACTGCTCAGTGCCACGATGCAGTAATTACAAGTCAAAAAGTGTAAGTTTACACTATATCCCAAGTGACAAAATAATGATCTTGAAATTTTCTTCCCATATGGATTTGACATCTCTAGTCGGTTCTATTTTTTCTTTTTTAAAACAGAATCGCAAAATCCTTCTAGTTTTATAGCCAAACTATACTGTTTATCATCCTTTTTATCAAGTTTTTCCCTTACTTGTTCCAAACCGGTACAACTTAATTTTTCTATTTATTCTGCTCTGTAATACACAAACCCATAAACAAATAAATTAAGAGCATAATAATAATGATAACTTATAATAAATATAGTTTTGATTTTTACTAACTTGTTTATATGCAACAAAACTGTAACAATATGTTTGCATTTGCCTCCCAATCCTGCTATACAACTAAATTTTGCTGTCCAGCAATTTATATTCTCATTTAATAAAATTTCAATCGTATGAGGATCTCCGCTCAAATGACTGGTTTTTAAACAAGAACCCAGTATTGTACTTGATCCATATCATATTTTCTTCCACAAAGCAATACATCTCCTGCCTTAAAAACTGGTTCGCCTTCCTTTATAGGACGTGCAGAAGCAATGTATTCAAAAATATCACCTAACTTTATGTTAATTTTCTCCATATTAAATACTTTGCACTTTGAAATGCATATTGCCAGCAATAAGCAATGAGAACTCTCCTTATTCCTCCGCCATCTTGCTACCGTTCGGCCTGCCACCTATAGTTCAGTTTTTTCGCCAATAGTTAGTTACCTCTACAGTCATCATATCATTTTGGATGGTTTATCATAAATATAAATCTGGATTTACTCGAAAATTTGATAATGACGATATACTCTCACCTATACCTCATCGTCATCGCCTCAAGGGCTCTTAAAACTGTCGGCTTTTGTATGTAACACACAGCAGAGAAAGAGACAGCGCTAATGTTTTTCATGAAAACACAATTCAATTATCAAAACAAATACTCATTTATGTTGATTAGATTTATATATTAGATTGTATTTGATAGACTACACAATCAATATATATATTTAAAAAATTGTGCATAAAAATGTCCAACAGGTGCAGTACAGTCAAGCTTTGAAAGGCGAAAGTGACAAAAAACAAACAAGGCCACTCCCAACAACATATTCTGAAGCGGTAGAGATGTGTAACATGTATACGGTCAAAGACAGGGTCGTATTTAGAATATTAAACACGTTGCGAAGTACTGGACTGTTGTATTCTCACTTTTTCCGTATTGTCATTTATTCAATTTGAATACAATATAGGGAAATATGTTGATTTGTCGCAAGAGATATGATTGTTACTGATTGAAATTTTTCACAAGAATAAATTTTATGTAAGAGAAACTTTCAATTATTAGTAATTATTTCAATGATTGTAATGTACAGGGTGTCTCATTTTCGATGTTTTTTTTTTTTAAGGTATCTCGTGTAATATTAATGATAGAGCGAAACCGTTTGCACATTGCAGGGTCAACTTTTCGTGAAAAGTTTAATAGTCACCACAGGAATTTTCGATCTTCTTTTGTTTCTGAGCTACAGTCAAAAACTCGTTTTTCGCTCATTTTGAAAATATATATTTATTTCAAATTATCGCTTATTTATTTTGATTCAATATCTATTCCTTTTTTTATAATTATTTTTAACCAATTATTTTCGGGTTAGTTAAATTACTATTTATCGACGATACAGTTGGCTTTGACACGATCCGAACAAAATGGTTTAAAATATGCTTTTGAAGTAAATAAATTGAAAAAATTAGTAAAACTGAAATACTATTAGAAATATGCAAATGATGATCTGGAATAGATTTTTTCATTTGTTTCTTAATAATTTCCATTATTTTCACCCCTATAAATTAATAATTCGTCTTTTATTAATGTTTAAAACAAAAGAATAAAGACTTGTTATATATCATTGAAAAGCTTATAAAATAATCAAAAAGACAAGACTATTTTCAACATAGGTTCCTATTTAAAAAATCATAAGTTTGTGTTATATCTCGAGAATTATTAAGTTTTCAAAAAATCTAATTACGCCATTTCATTCTATTTGAAAAACGGTAAAAATTTTATAAAAACATTTTTTCTCTAACTATCATAAGTAAGATATGAGATATTTTCAAAATGAGCGAAAAACGAGTTTTTGCCTGTAGCTCAGAAACAAAAGAAGATCGAAAATTCCTGTGGTGACTATTAAACTTTTCTGCAAAAGTTGATTATGCAATGTGCAAACGGTTTCGCTCTATCATTAATATTACCCGAGATACCGTAAGAAAACATCGAAAATGAGATACCCTACAGTATCGAAGTAGCGGTTTTGTAATATTAGATCATATTTACAAATTATGATTCTAATTTGATGGTCAATTGAAAACAATATCTTTAAATGAGGTCAGCTACTTTTTCGGACTGTATCAATATATTCGTAAAATGATCAACTTGTAAATCGTGCGAACCGTCAAGGCCGTCTGCCAATATGAGGTAAACAGTGACGGCCTTGTTTTTGCGATTTGATTCAGGGGGCTAAAACAAATCGAAAATTAAGAGTGGAGAATTTTCTGATTGTCAAGCTAATTGATTAAATGTAAATAGGGCTGTTGCAAGAATTTTTATATGCCTTCTAAGTATTAAATTTAAAAAGATATCATTATTTAAATAGCATCAAATTTGAAAATATCACCAAATATCCATTAGATATTTTACAATTAATTTTTGAAATTTGAATATTTTGAAGAAGTCACTTGATTGAAACAGAATGTGACGTCACAACACATACATCTTTATCAGCTCCAATTGGTCCCTTATACTGTCAATTCTTTGTGTTTTGTTACAAGTGTTATGATAAATACACGTAAATATATTATCAAAGTTGTCAAACAAGTGTCAAATTTTTGAGTTTGGTTCGTGTTAGATAATACATAGAATATTAAAAAAATGAAATTAGACATTAATAACCCCTATTAATGCATGATTTCTATTAAACGATTTTAGTGGATAACCATATAGATCCCACATACCATTGCTGAACAATTATTCGCAAAACTTGTATTACAGGTTACTAATCTAAAAAAAATGCCATGAAATAAAATTAGATTTTCTCCAAATTAATACTAACACGCGTGTTAATTGACGATTAATAATTTCAAAAATTAGCGTTAAAATACCGCAATCATTAATCGACCTCATTAAAACACCGAAATCTGTGTGCAAAGCAGATTGGTACACCCAGCGATGGATAATATGCCGAGATGATATATTATTATTTTATTATGAACACACTTGATAATTAAAGAACACTTAAGAGGCATATTTACCCCTGTGCTGAAATATGAAGCGAAAACTCAAATAAATTGTTCCTCTACTAGAACTATTAACATTTTAAAAAATTCAACACAACACAAACTTACTTGCGATATTAACCTGTATTTTAAAAAAATAATTATTGAAATTTATTAGTATTTGACTTTGATTTTATGGGAAGATCGAGAAATGCTGTTTTGCCTATAAAATCAAAGTCAAATATTAATAGATTTCAATAATTATTATTTTTAAAGGTAGGTTAATATCGCAAGTAGGTTTGGGTTGTGTTGAATTTTTTAAAATGTTGATAGTTCTAGTACAGGAACAATTTATTTGAATTTTCGCTTCAATGTTCAGCACAGGGGTAAATATGCCTCTTAAGGCCGACGCGCACTTGAGCGACGCGAAGAGCAGCGAAGCGAAGCGCGGTGAAGAGAAGTTTGTTCATTCAATGTTTTATTATTATATGTATAGTCGCCTCGTTGATCTGCTCTTCGCTGCTCCAAAGTGCGCGTGTACACCATAATACATTGAATGAAAAAACTTCTCAAGTGCGCGTTGGCCTATGCTACGGTGATTTTAACTTTTGAGGCACCTGTATAACTAAAACAAGTTCTGGTCTGGCTTTCCCAAAATCTACTTATTACTAGCAACCTTCAAGTTGTTAATTTTCATCGTGAAATACAGCCTTCTTTTTCTTCATTTGACACTATAGACTTCAGACATCCCTGACCTAGTCAAATCTTGTCTCTCTACCGTGTAAATGATTTCGTTTTCGTTGGTCTCATATCGCGAAAGAAATGCGCACGTGAATAACAAGTTCTTGAGCAGAAGACGGCCCTGCTCATATTATAATAAACTGTAACATGGTAACAGTTCATTGCCTTATGACTGCTGCAAGATTTGCTGATAAATAATTTTTTAACTTTTAAAATCACATCAATTAAGATTCTGGTTCAGTTTTTTGTGCTTCACACTGAAAAGTTTAATGTTTTTATAAATTAATTGCTCTGGTTTAATTATTAATATGTTACTGACACAATATTCAGGTTTAATTGAATTGAATAGGTCAGTTTCGTTACCGAGAGCCTGAGAGCGTTTAAAACAGAAGCACATTTTGGAAAACGAATACGTATTCGTACGTATTAGAAAATTAGGTAAAGTAGGTAAACTATTATTCACGAAAGATGACTTTGTGAGCTGTCTGATATAATATTATTTGCAGTTAACTTCACAGCATTTCGAATGCATAGGCGTGCAACATGAAATATTTATGGACACATTTTAACTGAAAAAATAAGAGTAAATCATTTGAAAATTATGTTTCTTTCTAAATAATGCCTTTCTAAAAGATTTATGTTCTTCACTTATGTTTTTGCAATATACACAAACACAGACTTAACTTATAAATCAAGGAATAATAATTTGATTTAAACCTCAACGCCACTGGGCAAATATTAGCACAGAGGGCAGTAATAATAATAATAATAATAATAATAATAATAATAATAATAGCAATTTATTCATCGACATGTTGTGTACATGTATTGAATACGTCAAACAATATTATAAAATTTATATATTACATTGGTATAGAATATTAGTAAATAATAGGAGATGTTTTCAGCATTGAGCCCGATCAGTATTGTCTGTAAAAAATTCATTTAGTGTGTATAGTAGCTTTTCTCTATAAGATAGTTTTTAAGAAGTTTTTTAAATTTAATTTTATTGCATTCTACCTTTATATCATGGTGGGTAGTTTATTGAAAACCTTTAACCCTTTAACATCCGGTAAAGAATTTAGAGAATTATGTTTTATATTCGGTATATAAAATAGCTGCTTTGTCTAGTATTAAAAGTGTGAATACTGGAACTAAGTTTGAAATTATTTTTTTTGATAAAAATGTATAAACAAACTTCAAATATATAAAGAGATACTAATGTAAGAATTTTAAAATAGTAGTAGTATAGTAGATAAATAGGTATCTGTAATTCTACGACATATGTCATTATTATTTATAGTGTGTTTTTACGTATATCTGTCACACCACATAAATTAAATAGACATAGGTAAAATAATTTTTCTCTTTCTAATACAAAATGTTGCTAAGCTACTGCTGTAATGTGATGTGTATTCTTTCTTCGAACAAATAACCTTGAATAGTCATCTTTCGTGAATAATAGTATAGGTGAGAACGTGAACTGTCTAGGTATTTTCGTTTGAATTTACTGGCCGGCTAATGTATAATCCAAAAAGACGAGAATGATATGTCAAAAATTAACTCTGTCGAGTCGAGCATAAAACTATAAATATTGTAATTGTGAAAAAGCGGTATATCGCTCACTGTTTTCATTATAACATTGGATGCCAACGGGTCATTATTTGCGCCGCTCTATTGGAATGAAGGCATGTTTAGTAAAATAATCTTACTGTTCCTTTAACACAAATGCTATTATTTACTATATGTTAATATACGGAACATGTTTTCATTTCAACAGAGCGGCGCAAATAATGACCCGTCATCATCCAATGTTATTTATTTATTTAGAAATTGGGGAAATGACAGAGTGACAACGTGTACATATAGGGTGCGAGCAGACACGTGACTCGAACAGCCTAGAAGTGCTTAGAATCAGCTGATATGTGTGCGAGTGTTATTTTGACAAGAGCAATATCACTTTGGCAAGACTAATGTATTGATTTATTTTAATTTTGAACTGTTAAACTGTTACTATTTTTAAGTTTATGTGTTTTACTGTCTGAAATTTGTAAAATATTTACAATTTAGCAGTTCAAAATAATACGTCAAAATATTGATCTTGTCAATATGACACGAGTACACCATCTGATTCCAAGCACTTCAAGGTCTCTCGAGTCACATGACTGCTCGCGCCCTATACATTTTAGCGTTGCCAGGTGCTCAGTTCAGTAATGAGCGTTTATTGTTAAAACAAGCATAACATCTTGGATAAGAGTTTTACCATCCAACTACGGTCCTTTTCCTTATTTGAATAGTTTCAAGCAATTTTCAACTTTCATAGACATGTAATGTGCATTAAAAAGAAGCTATATTTGCGTGAAACGCAAAAATTTTCATAGTAGCAACTACAGAGTGATCTAGAATGATTGAAGGTTCCGCCTCGTTCTGATTTCTTGTTTGTTTGTTGTAGGCGATGTGCACATTTTGAGCGTCAGCGCCTCTAACTGCTACATTGGCATTTTTGGGTACCGAATCAACTTTGACATTTCGAGAAAGTGATACAATTTACAATTTTATTTTGAGTTGTTGCTATTGTGTATGAATATCATACATCATAGTATATTGAAATGAATAAAGAAAATATTTAAAATGCTATATATGTGATGGGACAATCAAAAAAGTCAAAATACCAGCGAAGGTGTGGCAGAAAATATAATTTTTCTCATAATGTGTGATTTCTGTAAACCATTTTATCATATTTAAATTTACATTATAATTTATAATATTAGTTAAATGTTACAAGATGCATAATACATGGAAATTGAGATTAAAAAGTTGGAAAACTTGTATGATTGGAAAGAAGAAAATTTCTACATATCACGATATCAGTGTATGATGTTAGCATCTTTCTTTTATATTCGCAATAAATGAAGATTCTTCATTGAAAATATACCAGGCTCTAAGTGTTGTTGCACAAGCTTGGAAAAGAAAATACACGAAAAATACGAACCCTGTGAATTTCTATCTTTAACATTAACATTACATGTACAAAATCTATAATAAGTAGACGAATTATGTCAAAAATAGACTTCTATTTCATACAACTGCAAGTATTATACAATTTTAAGACAATTTTCTGCTTCTTGTATTGTATCTTGTTCAAATATTAACTTAAGAAACACATTTTTATATAATTCATTATTGCAATCAGACGACCATTGTTGGAATTTTATTCATACGATAAGTATCTTTTACAATGAGAAAATATGTATACCTAAAAGAATTTTTCATATTAGTAGAAGATATCTGATGAAAAGTTGTTTTCTTATACATCTGTTCCTCATATAATCTTCTAGGAAATTTATAAAATTTGATACTTCAATCGGTAATTTTGTAAGAATTATTACATCCCCCACTGCATCACATAATATTTGACGTCCTATCATTCGCATTCATTGCAAATATTTTATAAAATAGAAATTGCAAAATTATTCTGATATAAAACATAACCTTGTTATGTTTCAATGAATAACCATTTTCTCATTTTTGTCCGCTGTCGGCGCTGACTACTTTTGTGCACACCGCCTATACGATTGAGAGTGTGCATTGAGAAAATGTACTTCCAAAATAAACTTGTCATGTTCTTCCGTAAACACCATTCTAACTTAACGATTTGAATAAATAACAGTTTAATTTTAAAAGATAAAAACAAACTATGTCAAAAAATTAAAATACATAACGCCGCTGACTTTTCCAAATGTAGGTAATATAGGAAACATTGCCAGTCTGGACAAAGCATCCCGCGCGGTCGAATTCCACGCAGTCGAATTCCACGCGGTCGAAATGTACCCCCGCCACTTTTTCCTTTCTACAGAAATTCAAATATTTCCACGCCGTCGAATCCCACCCGGTCGAAATGTTACACAATACAAATCCTTCGCTCCCGTACCGTTCTCTTTATCGATCTTATTGCATTTTAACAAACTATGCTTCGTGGTAGTTCCGCGTCAAATATAATACATTAAAAAAAATAATAATAATAAAACATATATTATTATACAACAAACTATTTAATGAATGAAGCAGGAAAAAAATTTACTTATACATTTTAAGTAAAATTATTGATATTGTTGGTCCGCCATTTTAGATTAGCTGTCATATTATGTGAATAAGCAGTTCATTCCTTATTTCAGTTGTAAAATTATGTATTACTGTGTCCATTATAAATCTTATGTTGCTTTTATTTCCAAATATATTTTCTTCCACTCGGCATATTTTGACAATGGTAACTTGATGTATCTACACATACTTGTCTACTTGAAAATAAATTTAATTATTTTATAATATTAAATAACTAGTAAACTGTCATGTTTACTTAAAATGTATAGGTAAATTATTTTCCTGCTTCATTCATTAAATAGTTCGTTGTACAATAATATAATATGTTTTAAAATTTCTTTTTAATATATTATCTTTGACGCGTACGGGAGCGAGGGATTTGTATCGTGTAACATTTCGACCGGGTGGGATTCGACGGCGTGGAAATATTTGAATTTCTGGAGAACGAACAAAGTGGTATGGGTTCATTTCGACCAGCTGGGATTTCGACCGCGCGGAACGTACTCATTCTGCATCACTCTGTATCAGTGCTGGTACGTATAGGATTTAAAAGTCATTTTTTCAAATGATTGCTGGGCGAGCTATTAGAGAGACGTTTAAAAGTGGACGAAAACCCAACACGAAGTTAAGAGGCTTTTTATGTATCTTATTTATTCTTAATAATAATTTCTTCATGAATATAACATATAAGTTTATAAAAATATTTCAGCTATGCGAACATAAAAAATTTGTAACCTATAGAACTAACAGTTTGTCGGCAAATTCAAAGCCCTAAAGATTCGTGAGTCGCTTATTAAGTAAACTTTTTAAGTCGCATTTGCACCCAATTAATTATTTAATATACAAATCTACGTACTTGACAAATTAGTGAAAAATGAAACTATTTTTCATTATGCTACTCAACTCATTTTTCATATCAATTATCAGGATTTTTTGGCTTAATTCGCTGTCCATATTCAGAAATGATAACGTTCTAATTCAGCAACAAATGCGACCAGAATAGCAATAACCGCGATTAATCGCATTTTCTACGTTATAAACCAATACGCATTACGCACTTTCTTCAAACTAGTTTTCCAGAATTGCCTTCAGCAGGCCTACAAATCAAGCAATCTTAGAAACATCTCATTATATCATCTGTCACTGTTCTTATTTTCTTTCCGGTTAAGAAACACGTAATAGAGAACTTATTAGTTTCAAATGTCATTTATCGAGATCAAGTAACTTTTGGAAATAGTTCAAATGTCAGTTTTACAAATATTGATTGCTTTTTTCGCACGGTTGAAGTCAGGTTATGTTAAAAGCTCTTTAAAGACAGTTCTTTCTCTGATAACATCGCATTCACTCGAAGGCGTGATCCAGTTGACTCATTTCATTTCATTCAAAAGCGAGTTGTAGATTTTAACTTTTTTGTCTACCCGTCTCTTGCCTGCAGTTGAAAAGTCTGGTTTCTTGTGACATAACAGTTTAGATAATGTTAGGTTGCCGGTGAATGTTATGAAAATCCTACTTCTTTGATTTTGACGTACATGGCCTATTTTTGCATTTGAATCTATAATTAATTATTATAGATAAGTAAAATACTTGCCAATTAATCTATTTGTCATGAGAGGTATTTTTCAGGTAATTTAATTTATTACCATGAAACTGAAAGTACAAGTAATAATTTTATGTAATTTTATACTAGTAATAAAAATTGGATAGAGTCATCAGCTAACAGTTTAATCTTGCACTTGACTTTTTAAGGTTAACTTGAACATTTTTTAAATATAATTATTGGTGTTTTCATATCGCTATTTAATTAGATTCAATATAATTTAATGTTTATTATTATACATATTTTTTCATTAAATAATATAAATATTATATTAGTGATGCACGACGAGACGAGAGCACTCTCGCATCTCGCCTCGTCTCGTTGCATTATGCGAGACGAGAACGAGAGCGAGATTGCAGTTTAAAATTCGAGGCGAGATCGATATAGCAACTGCGAGAAGCGAGAAATCTCACGAGATTCTCGCGAGAATCTCGCAATAAAAAATATTTGTAACTTTTTAGCTTTGATTCATAAATTCAATGAAAAATGCACCGTACAAGGAGTAGTGTCAACACTAATTCATGCATAGAACACATAAATGTGAAAATTATATGAATTCACTATATTTTTGAGTGTATCTAGAGTCGATTAGTATCGTTCCCAGAGCGAGGAAATGCAAAAATAAAGACAAAATCGGTATTGCATCCAATAGAACTAGTTTCTCCAATATTTCATCCCCTAACTCACCCCAGTTAAAACCACGGTTAATAAAAGTCTTGTCGCCACTGAAAAGTATAGGATGTTATATTAAGTGTCGATGGGAGTCCACAGGGAGAGAAGCGGAGTGATTGGTTGCCAGCGGGTTTTGAGTGTAGCCGATTTTTATGACTTAATTTTACTAAAATAGTGGCATATATTTAATGAAAAAGTGTAGATACTTTTAGTTACAAAAAATAATTTTTTAATGTTTAATTCGTTTTACTGATGACAGAATGTGTTCTTATTGAAACAGTTTAGAAATCACAATTTGATGATAAATTGGATATTTTAGAGGTAAATTAAATTATTTACTAATTTATCACATTTTCTGGTGACCGTAAATGAATAAACATTATGTTCGTATTGAAATAATTTGGTGACCAGAATTTAGTGTTTCTTCTCTTTATTATAGTTATACGACTGCAAATACATGGATACGGTGCTATTGGTGCGAACTTGTCTCTTGTAGTTAAATAGTTGCGTAAATACGTAGTGCGCAAGCGCTTATTTTTATAGCGAGACTCTCGTGCGAGAACGAGATGAGGCCCAAAAAAATGTGCGAGAACGAGATCGAGATTACATATCCGAAAACGAGACGAGATCGATATTTTATATTTCTTGTCTCGTCTCGTCTCGTCTCGTCTCGCGTGCATCACTACATCAGCTAACAGTTTAATCTTGCACTTGACTTTTTAAGGTTAACTTGAACATTTTTTAAATATAATTATTGGTGTTTTCATATCGGTATTTAATTAGATTCAATATAATTTAATGTTTTTATTATACATATTTTTTCATTAAATAACATAAATATTATTGATGCACGACGAGGCGAGAGTACTCTCGCATCTCGTCTTGTCTCGTTGCATTATGCGAGATGAGAACGAGAGCGAGATTGCAGTTTAAAATTCGAGGCGAGATCGATATAGCAACTGCGAGAAGCGAAAAATCTCAAAAGTATTTGTTACTTTATAGCTTTGATACATAAATTCAATGAAAAATGCACCGTACAACGAGTGGTGTCAACACTAATTCATGCATAGAACACATAAATGTGAAAATTATATGAATTCACTGTATTTTTTGAGTCTATCTAGAGTCGATTAGTATCGTTCCCAGAGCGAGGAAATGCAAAAATAAAGACAAAATCGGTACTGTATCCAATAGAACTAGTTTTCTCCAATATTTCATCCCATAATTCACCCCAGTTAAAACCACGGTTAATAAAACTCTTGTCGCTCCTGAAAAGTAAAGGTTGTTATATTAAGCGTCGATGGGAGCCAACAGGGAGAGAAGCAGAGTGATCGGTTGCCGGCGGGTTACCAGTGTAGCGGTATTTTATGACTTAATCTTACTTAAATAGTGGCATATATTTAATGAAAAAGTGTAGGTACTTTTAGTTACAAAAATTTTCATTGTTGTAATCATCCGCGGTAACAATAGCCATTATAGCGAGTTGTATACTATACTTTATTTACGATGAATGTGTTACATACAAGATTTTTTATTATTTCGTTTTATAACCTCAAACTAAATAATCCAAATGACGTATTTTTTATTGAAATTAGGTTAACATAGCAATGCATCGTGATGTTACAATGAAGATGAATATATGTAAAATAAATAAATATATCATCACGACATATTACCCATTGCTGGGTATGCCAATCTGCTGTGAACACAGATGAAGACCACACTGCAAAAAAGAGGAATGTCATTATGATGTAGTTTTCGGGAAATTAATTAAACAAGTTTTTAGCAACAATTAAATTTAATCGTATGCGTAAGTTAATAACATTGAAACAATGATAATTATTGCATTAGAAGCTTTTATATACAATTCTACCGTCTATGATGTATATGACGCATATCTTAACTCATTTCCTTAAAAAAATGTGACATTCCTCCTTTTGGCAGTGTGGTCTTCAGATATGAAGATATGTCAAGTTAAAAATTCAGTTTTTTGCATATTTATATTATAAAAAATATTCTGATTGGTGCATTAGAGGGAATATGACCATTATTATTGCCTGCGGGCTTTATGTGTAACATTATGTAGCAAAAACCACATATTTATTATACAGATTGATCCAGAATGATTGAATGTCACGTGACTAGAAAAAGTTCGGATTGTGACCAAAATTATCTTTCACGGAAAAAAATTAGTATCAATTTACCGACAGTGTCAAATTATGTGTCCTATATTACCGACATTTGGAAAAGTCAGCGGCGTTATGTATTTGAATTTTTTGATATAGTTTGTTTTTACCTTTATAATTAAACGGTTATTTATTCAAATTATTATGTTAGAATGGTTATTTATGGAAGAACATGACAAGTTTATTTTGAAAGTAATATATATTCTTCCTGTGAGGAATGATGAAAATAAGTGGAAATATGTACGCCAATGCAATCTGTCGCAGTCGATAACTGGTGAAAAACAATTGTTTTCTTATGTTTTACATGTATGAAATAAAATCCAAAAATGTAGGCTATATAGAAAAAGAAACGAAGGGGTAATATTATATTGCATTACAAGTCATGAAAATATTTTATTGCAGATGAGGAGGCTTGTTTGAAGAATGCGAGGATGCGCAGCTTCCGAGCACTTCTTCAAAGCCTCCGAGTCAAGCAAAGACATTTTTATGACGCGTGATGTATTCTATTTTTTAAAAAATCGGCAATTATAGGAGCTTAAAATTATAGAAAAAATTAGGTTTGCATAAATCATCAGAGCTGTGACAAATTTTAGAAAACGTTGTCATGACAAGTAAACAAAGTGACAAATTTTATTATTATTTGAAAACGATGTCGCAATGACGCAATGAGAACACGATTTTGATGGTGAAGATGAAGTACCGATGGACATAACTAAAGCTGCGAACGCCGCTGTGGCAGATTTTCCACCAAAAAAATCCAAACAGCGGTACGAAAAGGAGTACGATAGATTAAAAAAGTGGTGCAGCATTAGAAAAGTGAATCAAATTAGTACAGACAGTAGAAAGTAAAAATAACTAGTCATGAAAATAAAATGAAAATCTTACTTTCAAGACTCAAATTAGTCCGGAAAAGAGGATTTTCAAGCCGATTTAAAAAAAAGTTTTTTTACTAAACATACATTATTTGTACCTTTTTGTACAAAATCTTATGTAATGTATTTAGGGGGGTCCACAAAATGTAGACAATAAACAATAATTATTTTTCCAATTATCAACGTCCCGATAATCGGGGTTTTACTGTACTGTCAATTTGCTGTTATTTTTGTGTCTAAATTAGATATACAAGTATTTCAATAGTCATTTGTGTCAGTGTCATATCATTAATTCCTTGTATGTCCACATGCATAATTAAATAATCTACTGTTTCTCATGGATTAATCTCAATTCCGTTGATTGTAGTTGCAATTTTTAATTAATCTCCATATTGATTGCGCTGACACTGCACGTGTAGATATACTCGCACCGCAGACATTAATTTGTGACTCACGGATTTGATTTTTCATGTAAATCTTGTTTAGCTTTCGCTGGTAAACTTACACTTACAAGAGTAAGTCTAACAATCGTATATAACTAACCACGCCTTTAATTGTTATAAAATATTAAGGAAGTAAGAAACACATTATTTTTTTGGTAATTAATTTACATGAACGGTGATATTATAGTTTAATAATTGGATAAACACCTGTCGAATTAGATAACTTATAATAAATTTAATTGTTATAATTAGATCATTGATACCCGAGGGAGATTTAAAAAGTGACGATAATGAAATAATAATTTAATATCAAAATATATCGCCCCAAAGATAGATAGAGATGGCAGGTCTTAATAGATGACAGTTTATGAACTCTAATTGACATATATTAAAAAAAAATCTGATGTGGCTAGCACATGCCTTCTCCCCAATTCCATGTTTAAAATAGCAATGAGCTTTAAATAAAGTATCAGTTCCGGTTGATCCTTTGTAAACAAAATCTAATTTGTTGTTCTGGTAAATAGAAAAATTTGTAATACGAAATTTTGGATTATATTTTATTGTTTTTCCTCGAAAATCTCCAAATTAAGTACCACTTCCGGTTTATCATATATGTATAATCAAAATATAATGTTTTGTTTCAAATTATATACGAGTTTTAAATACCATATTTGAGAAGTTTTGGATCATATTTTAATATACAGGTGGTAATGAATACGAGTTACAAATTTAGAGGATATATATACCAAAATGAGTAAAAAGCTTAATCAACATAAATCTGATCTTCAACTGTTTCCGAGATATAAAGCAGTGAAAAATGAGTTTTTGCGGTAAACACCTGCTATCTGGAAAACTATAATAGTTACGATTTCGATTAAATGAGACTTTTTGTTTATATTTGAGTGGCTAGATTAGATGTGATTCTGTTTTTCAAAAAAAAAAAAAAAAAAAAAATGAAATTATTGTACTACGACAAATGTGTCATATTATTTAATTTGCAAATAACTTCGTAACAATTAGAAATTGAAAACAATATTTCATATAAAATTTTATTATTTTATAGTATTTTCTGACATAGACAAAGTTTTATTTGATCACTATCTTTGTCAGGTTTTCTTCGCATCTAATACAAAATGGCCTCTTTCTTGGAAATAATTGAAGATCAGATCTATTTTGATTAAGCTTTTTTACTCATTTTGGTCAGTATCCTATAAATTTGTAACTTGTATTCCTTAACACCCTGTAATTTTTGAGAAAATCTGTTTAGAGCTTCAGTAAAGTATCACTTCCGGTTTATCATTTTTGCCAAAATATAATATGTTGTTCCCCTTGACATAAAAGTTTTAAATACTAAATCTGAAAAGTTTTGGATTATATTTTAATATAGTTTTTCATTAAAACTATTATGGGCTTCAAGTAAAGTATCTCTTCCGGTTGTCCTCTATTATCCAAAATCTAATCAACTCCTTATATTAATGCAGAAAGCTTAATACGGAAAATATAAATTTTTGGAAGTTTTATGTAAGTTTTATCGTGGATGAAAAAATACAGATACACAGACATCAATGTAAAAGTAGTAAAAACGTTGTGAGGATCCTAATTCGTGCTTATTCACTAAAAACTCACTATCGAATATTTGGACCGAAAACAATACCTCCCTTACCTACAGTACGACGGGAGGAAAATATATTTACAATTAGCGAAACAAAATATTCTCTCATTTCTTTTATGATGCTCTAATTCTACGTAAAATCTTAACTTATTGATTTATTCTATGCTTGGCTATTATTGTCATATTTAACTTTTAACTAGTCGCGTCTCCTCTCTCACGTTACAGGCATGGTCAACTGGGCGATGGTTAAATGGGCGATAGCCACGTTGGCTCCAGACATCTGGGCGATGTTATGTTTAGAAAGATTAGAGTGTAACTATAACTATTTTTCCTATTGCAAAAAAAGCTAAGCATGTAAAATTTTTGTTTTTGTCGCCCAGATGACCGGCTTTCGCTTAAAATCATCGACCATTTGACTATCGCCCAGTTGACCATGGCAATAGTGGCGCAATTAAAATAAACACCACATTGTAACTACATAGGTGCTAAACTATAAGTATTATTAGTAACTTTAGTAAATATATTACCATGTCTTTTTACCCAATATCGGATACTAATTATTGCTTTAATCACATTTCTCATCATATTTTAAATAGAACTTAGAGTAATTCGTACTCACGTTATCTGAACTTAACTATGTACGAATCACCGTGGTACACTGTCACATATCACTCGTATGATAGATAACAAATAAAATTAATTACAAAAAGTAATTATTAAGTCTAAAGACGTATAATATGATAACAATATTATCTTACAGCTTACAGATTTATAGCACTCTCAGCAGTTCAAGTGCTGATTAAATTATTTTCAACTACACTTTATTAATATTTGTTGTATTTAACATTCAAATTTTTATTTTCCTACGTTTCTGACGTTGCCTGTCTTTAATAACAGAAACTAAACCTCTAAGACACAATGCGAAATTCGGTATATCCAATACAATTTCCAACGCCCAACCTGTATGTGTTTACAATGTCCGCTTATTTGTTCGGCACATTGTAATAAGTGTATCTTGTTTCTCTTCAATTTATAATAAATATAAGAGTTATTAGTAGGTAGGTACATATTTTAAATTAATTGTAGATTAATAAAACAATTGCACGCATATTTATAATACAGGCTGTTTCCTTTAAAACAACCAGCGCTTTTTTGGGCGAACTAACAACTTTAGAGAAAAATGTTTTATACCAAAAATGATCAAGAATAAGGGGACAATGTATCAATAGTAACAAACCGAATATTTAACCAGTGGTTCTCAAACGGTAGAACAAAATTATATTTTTTTAAATGGCATCCTATATAATTTTTAGCCCTTTAAATAGAATATTATTTTCTGATTTCAACGATATAAATATAGCATAGGGTTGTATAGCAATTATTTCAAGAACAATGGTGTTAAAAACTAGAAATAATGTAATAAAAATGGAATTACTACTAGCGTAACTAGGCAACAGACGTATTGCATAGTCTATTGTAATATTATAACATTATTTTTAATACCATTTTTCTCGAAATAATTATTATACAACCCTATACCATATTTATATCGTTGAAATCAGAAAAAAAATCTCTTTCTAATGGGCTACAAAATTATATAGAATACCATTTAAAAAAATATCATTTTGTTCTGCCGTTTGAGAACCACTGGTCGAATTTTTGGTTTGTTATTATTATTAAATTAGCCACTTATTCTTGATCATTTCTTCTATATAACATTTTTTTCTAAAGTCGTTAGTTCATCCGAAAAAGCGCTGGTTGTTTTAAAGGAAACACCCTGTATAATATTATACAGAGGGTATTTCTATTAGGGCTGGGAAAAACATCGATTAATCAAAAAATAATAGATAATCGATTATATTCATATTTGTTTTCAAATAATCGATTAAACGGATACCGATTATTTTATACAGATTATCGATCATAGTCAATAATCGATTATTTTATACCCGATAATCGATTATTTTATTACCAATAATCGATTATATTACAATCGATAATGTATGAATGAAGTAATCTTAGAAATAACACAATT
>OY720450.1:71286208-71353708 GCA_963082715.1 Harpalus rubripes
ATTTAAAAATTTCTTTTAATATTGTGAAGAAATATTAACAATTAGTTAACAGTTTATATATTTGAAATAAAATGTGAAAACTTCTAAACATAAGAAAAAATGTAAAAGCAGTATATATAGTATATATATATATATATATATATATATATATATATATATATATATATATATATATATACAGAGTGATCAAAACCATCTGATAGTCACGTGACCCACATCTTTCCACATTGACATCAAAACTAGACTTCTGGGAAGAAAAATTTAGTATATAATTTCATGGACGCGCGAATTTTTATTATAAAGAATACGCTTTGTCAATAAATTTGTGGTGTTCGTCATTTGCCAGTTCCTTTCGTTTCAATTTTGTTTATTTAATTGCCAGTTTAAATTTTAACGAGAGATTGTAAAACTGGCCCTTAGTGACATAAAATATGTTTGAAATTTGAAGCTAAAAATGGAAAATTTGTTATACTCAAACATAAAAACGGCACTTGAATGCCTTTGAATTAAACTGCTTCTACTATAGTATAAATTATGTAGGTTATTCTTTCACTAAACTGTCAAAAACCACATTCACATAAAAGTATAATTATGTACAATCATTAAGAGCTCGTTAAAATTATATCAGATATACTTATTTTTTTTTTATCTTCGCAAATACATTACGTGTTGTCACCTACTTATGAAGTTCTGCCAAAATTCGTATGTAATTTCTGTGTCATAAATCTAATGTGCAAGTTCTTTTTATTGCACCACCTGTCAGATGTTATAATTTCGAAATGCTACCAAAAATTTTCACTTAAAAGGTGGTATTAAATTGAGTATGTAACAGTAATAAAAGGCACTTGAACAAGGCTTTTATTTTTATTATGTAACCATGGCAACAACTTGTCTAGAGTGCAGAGAAAATAAACAATAATTAACAAAAGACAAATGACCAGGACAAATACAAAAGGTCAGGAAATGTGCAGTTTAATATTTGTGTTTAATAAATAATAATTGAACATTAAGATATAAATCTCCTACTTTGTTTCACCATGAAATTACTGCAGAATTTATTATCTTTATTTAATCTAAAATAATAAATAGAAACCTCATTCTATGTACAATTAAATGTATGACTTCATTTTTATCTTGCATCTGTTTTATGTTTTATATGTTAGAATTATAATTACTTGTAATTTGTAAAGAAAACTAAATGCACAATGATTATAATAAATGTTTAATAATAAATTTATCAGATAGACAGTAAATGGCAAAACTTTTTAAGAAAAATTTAAATAATAAAATATATTATGTGACTCATTTTACGCATAGATTTCACTGTATGTAATAGATAAATTCTTGAAGTTACGAAATAAATATGCATTTTTTTACTTCCCGCTACCCTTGGTAAGGGTAAGGTATAGAAATCGTTTTAAAAATCGCATATCGGGATTTTGATAAATGACCACGTTTTAAGGTCCCTAGAATCAAATTTTAACATTTCCACAATGATGCCTGTGTGTATATGTGTGTATGTGTGCATCCTACACTCTGACTCAAATACTACGAGTATCATTCAGAAAATTTTGAAACCTTGTATTTCGACCTTTTTACCTCTCGCTAAGAGAGGTATTTTATTCATGCTAAAAATCGCATGTCCAGATTTTAGTGAATAAGCACATTTTAAGGTCCCTAGAAACCGATTATAACATTTTTACGATGATGTCCGTATGTGTGTGTGTGTATGTATGGATGTGTGGATGTTGGATTCACGATTTCTCAAATAATATAAGAGTTAAGACATTTTTAACTACGGATTCCTCAATCTAACAATAATGAGAAGAGTTGATTAAGTTTTGGTAACAATTGGACAACCGGAAGTAGTAGTTACGAGAAAAAAATCATCTAAATATTATTTATCGAAAATTTATGTAAATACTTATATTAAAGAACGTTAAATTCTTTATTCGATAAATATAAATTCATTATTATATCTTCTATAGATTTCGAGATAAAGAAATGCATATAAAATAATTTGATGTAAAAAATCTCAGATCAAACTACTACAAGGCAAGAAATTCATATCTTTGTAATTGACACTTAAATGTCACTGTCAAAAATATTTGTATGGCACTGTCAAAAATATTTGTACATTATTCTGAAGATTATGAAAATAAAAAAAGTCAACAACGCAAAAGAATATACGTAAAAAAGAAATTTTCGAATAAATGACGAATATAAAGAAAAAGAAAAGGAAAGTAGAAAAAGAAAATTTCAGGATATTGAATATAAAGAAAATGTATGTATTGTACATAATTTATATTAAAATATCCCATAGATTTTGCAAATATATGTGAAAATTATTTTGCAGTGAGACATGAATATATGTATTTGTATTTAAAAATATTTTCGTTTTATGCGTACAACCAGGTAAAATATCTGGCGAGAGGTTATGTGCTGGCCACATCAGATTTTTCTAATATGCAAAGAGCCCATTAGATTTTGGTGTAAATCGGATAACCGGAAATGGCACTTTACTTGAAGCTCAAAATACCTTTAAATGTTATTTTTTCGAGATTTATGTTATCATAAAAATTAAAGATTATTAAATTTTTTACAGATTTGCATTAATACTTTTTCTACATATTCTAGGGATAAATTTATAAAATATAATTTAAATCCCAGAGCCTACGCTTTAAACAGACAAAACTCCTTGGCAATTATTCGTATGTATGTAACTGACAGGTAAATGTGACTGTCAAATAACTAATCATTTCAAATTAATAATAGTAACGTCTTAAAAAGAAAAAAGTGAATAGAACAATAGGAAAGGAATTCAATACAGTTTCCAGCATAAGTAAATATGTATCACAAAAAAGTTTAAGCTAATCCTCATTTTTGGATTAGTGAATTCTATTCTATCCCGGTATAGTTAAAATTTAATCTTCATTTTATTATCAAAAAAGGTAGTTAGTTGGATTAAATTAGACTATATTTTAAGAAATAAACTGCCAAAATTAGAGTAAAATTCGCTAATCCAAAAATAAGGATTTGCTTAATCTTTTTTGTGACTCGGGCTGTAAATGGGAGGTATTTTTTATTAAAAGTGTAGAAAACAATAACTAATAAATATGATACAATTACCTATCCTGTAATAATATTAGCAACATCAAGTGTTTGTTTAGATAGAGTTAATTAATAATCATTTTATTAATATGAAATGCTAATATAATTTATCTCACTAAATTATTATTATTTATATTGACATTATCTAAGCATAATGTTTTGTACTTATCTATGAACAAATTACGAATGATAAAATATAAACGGTACTGTACTATGTACTCACTCACTCGTATAACCAGTTTAAATTATTATTCATTTATTCACAACCAGTAGGTGAGTTCTGAAAGACTCCAAATCCATTGAAATGACTTTTCGAAACTGCCACCAAACTACCATTAGGATATCAGTATCTCTCAATTAATTTATTATTTTGCTAATCAACAAGCACGTAGAAGTGATATCTAATTTAATTTATATTTTGTGTTTGTTTTCTCTTTTATTATAAAAAATATTGTATTTATGATTATTTATTTACGTAGAATTTAATTTAATTTAATCATATAATTTTATGGGGGGGGGGGTGTTAGAGCTACATATTCTATTTTATTTATTGCCTTCAATATATTGCAAGAAATAAATAATTGAAGTATTGAAATTGAAAAGGATCTCTGTGCCATAATTATGACCTTAAAAGGGGTCAAGTCGAATTTTATCCGGGCCACCCCCTAAATTCCAAATAAATAAAAAATATGCTGGCAATGACTCCGCTTAATATTAATATTTGACCGTTTTGGAACTTTATTTTTCTTCGAAGTAATAAGAGGTTTAAAAATCTTATCATAATTGAAATATATACTTGAATGATCCGAGAATGGAGAATGGAGTATAGCTTTTTCGGGCTTTTCTGCGATAGTTTAACCATATACAATTATTTAAAGAATAATAATTCGGACTTCAAATTTTGTCCACATATTCTCGGGTCATTCTAGTACATTCGTATATCCAATATTGGATTTTTTAAACCTATTATTACCTCGGAGAAAAATGAAGTTCCAAAATGTGCCAAAACCCATGGGTCGTACCACAAGCACGGTTTTAACTAAAACGCTGTTTTAAGAAATGTCAAATTCAATTTTCAATATTTAATTTCGCCCTTATGTTTAAAGAACGATTATTTTAAAAATATATATTTGAATACAATCCATGTTCTGCTTTAAAATAATATTTTGATACATTTGATATTATTTATTATTAATATTAAATAATGAAATTTGACATTTCTTAAAACAGCGTTTTAGTTAAAATCGTGCTCGTTGTACGAGCCATTGGCTGGTAGCACGAGTGTGGTTCTAACACCAGTGTTAGCTAAAACCAAGGCAACAATTTGGCACATACTTCAAGGTTGTTAAAAAAATCAGTGTTGCCAATATACTGATTAAACCCAAAATGTACTGACAGTCATATTCAATAAATTTGACTGAATTATTTAAAATTGTTTAATATGATTTATTATTTGATTTGTTTGTAGGATAAACAATTTAAAATAATGAAGCCAAATTTATTGAACTAGGCTTTCAGTACATTTTCGGCTTAATCAGCATATTGGCAACACTGATTTTGTTAACAACCCTGAAGTATGTGCCATCTCGTTGCCTTGGTTTTAGCTAACACCGGTGTTAGAACCACGCTCGTGCTACCAGCCAAAGTTTAAATGGGGAAAATCAAGTGCATTTAGGGTCGGTCAAATATTAATAATATTAAGCGGAATAATCGACAGCACATTTTTTTTATTTGGAACCACTTTAGAGGGCTGCCCGGTTAAAATTCGGCTTGACCTCTATTGAGTATATTAATTAATGATCGCTTAAAAATACCAGGCATAGCCGCCCAAGATAATTATACTAAAAAATTAGTATAGATGATTTTATAATTTTTATTTTATTTTTGTGGAGTGCAGAAAAAATATTGTGTTAGGTCGCGAATCTGGGGAACCGCGTTCAATCCAAACCGACGCCAAATATCTCTGTGGTGCACTCTCCACGCCAGCAATGAGTGCCCGTGAGGTAAACCCTGGTAAGCGCCCGAACGGTGCAAATATTTCATCATTACCGATATCTGTGTAGGGGAGACCGGTGTCAATTGTAGCAGGTGTCAAATGTGTAACAAGGGTAGGTAACAGAGCCATCTTTTCGAAGTAGATTAAAACGCGCTTGCAGAGTGAAGCAGAAAGAGTCATAGCTCTTTGTTATTTAGTGTAAGTACATACGCGCAAATACGGCGTCTATTTCTGACGAATGTCTATAAATCGACAAAAAAGTAAATTCAGGTAGTGACACACATTGTTTCTAAAACAAGTGCTCTCCTCGGAAATATTTCAAGTTAAGGATCAGTTTGTGAGTTATATCTGCTTTTATTTTTCATTAAAAAACATTTCGATTTATTACCTAATAAATACAAAAAAGCAAATAATATCTTTATAAGTGAAGCGGTGTCAGTTGTAACACATGCCACGGTGTCGATTGTAACGTGTTTAATAATTAAATATAGTACTCATCATGATAAAAATTACAAGAAAAACCACTGCTATCGAAAACACAAAAGAAGAAGAGCAAAAAAACGAAAAACAGTTCCGAAAGTAACAGTCGTAGATTACTCTTCAGATGGGTCCGATGAGGAAACTCTCTGATATGTATTGGCCCATATTTTTTGAGCACAGAAGATTGGTTGCAGTGGCGAAAATGTAAAATCTGGACACCGGGCAAGTTAAATTGTACGAAGAAAGACCTATTTTATGTTTACCTAAACAGCAATTTCGTTAGCGACTAAAGGCATTGGTCAAAATGATCCATATCACCAACAGAATATATATATATATATATTTTGTTTGCTTTTAGTTGTCATCTGAATTTTGTATTCTCTGAGGTAATAAAGGTTTATTTTTCAATAATTTCTTCTTTTATCTGTTATTTTATCTTATTACTATTACTATTGACACCAGTTAGGTGTCAATTGTAACATTTGTAATGTTTGACTAAAAATCCTTATACTTTTATATTTGTCACATTTTCAAAAGTTTAAAATTCAAAATATTATTCACTAAGGTGGGTAGATTCTCATATAGGTAATTTCAAAATTTCGAAATGTAACGTTAACTCGAGAAAAGTAAAAATTTAAATTTTGTAAAAATTGACGCCGGTCTCCCCTACTAAGAAGATTGGCACACCCAGCAATGGGTAATAAGCCGTGATAATATATTTATTTATTTTTTTGTAACGTATGCGGAAAACATGATTCTGAATTTCCATGCAAATTCTAAAACTTGCATTCGCCCAGAATCACCATACTTCAAATTGTCAGTATTGTTACATGCCATCACAAGAAATATACAATACAATTACATGATAATAAAAGTTGAATAAATTTCAATACAACCAATTTCTCAGAAGTATAAATATGAAATAAACCTAACCCTTCATAATTACAAATGACTACATACATAATTACACAATAATATATTTTTCCTTGAGCTACACTAGCTACAGTGTAAGATTTTAACTGGGTCATTAAATTATAATTTAATTTTTTAATTTTAAATGAGAAATTAAATCACGTGTTCTATGCAATTGTAAGTATATAATGTAATGTATTGCCGTGTCTACATATAGGTACTCTTAAGCAGATAGAACATTTGTATCACGCTCAAATAACGACTGAGACTGCACGATTTGTGGATGATAAAAATCAAAGTTCTTACGTCATCATAAGTAACAATAACATGGAAATCTTTTCTGGGATTTCAAAATGTGATCTATTTTAAGGACTAGGAAATGTAGAAATGGTGTGGTAGTATGTAATTTTAATTTAAAAAAATCAATTTTACTATAACTGAATGAACATTTTATCTTAATTGTAGCTATAAAATATTTTATTATTTAATATAGGTCATTTATCAACAAACTTATTAGTACAAATTATTTACTATGAAAATTGAGTAATTTAAAATGTTAGTTATGCGTATTTTCTTTTACATATAACTACTTGTCAACAATTATCTAATTATTATAATTTACACAAGCATAATTTGTTGAACAATATAAATTATATCTAGGTCAGGTCATTATAAATTGTTATAAAGTTATTAAAAAGCAAAATAAACATTTTTTGCACTAGTTAATAGACCATTGCACTCATAAAAAATATGTTGCTCGTACATATGTCCACACTATGTCAAATGACTTACGAAAAGGCTATATTCTTAAATTTTCAAATTTGAAATATTTTCTCTACATAACAAAAACATAAGTAGGTTGCATATGAATTTATATAAAAATATCTGATGTGGACACCACACGACTTCCGTGTACGCAAGACCAACATGAAGTATATAGGGCGCGAGCAGACACGTGCCTCCAACAACCTTGACGTGTTTAGAATCAGCTGATGTGTATGCGCCTGTCATTTTGAGAAGAACAATGTCACTTTGACAGGACCAATATTTTGACTTATTTTAATTTTTAACTGGTTAAATATTACTGTTTTTAAGTTTATGTATTTTACTGCCCAAAATTTGTAAAATATTAACAATTTAACAGTTCAAAATCAAAATAAGTCAAAACATTGGTTTCGTCGAATTGACATTGTTCTTGTCAAAATGACACGCGCACACACATCAGCTGATTCACGTCAAGGTTGCTCGAGTCACGTGTCTGCTCGCGCCCTATAGACCCAATCATAAAATTGCACATATTTGACGTAATTTGTCATTAGCATTATTTTTTTATTTTTTGTCCCAATCCATAGCAAGCTTTATTACAAAAACCAAAAAATATATAATTTTTAAATTTACATATCTCGCTTATCAAAAGGGCTAATTTAATAATACTTAATGTGCTATTATTTGAAGCATTTATTGCGAAAATAAAAATAAAACAATTTTATTCAAGAAAAACTGTTAACAACTTCAGATAATATATCACTTCCAGTTAGCCTATTTTAACCAAAATCTATTTTGTTATTCCCATTAATATAAAAGTCTTATATACCAAATTTGAAAAGTTATGGATTATATTTTAAAATAGTTTTTCGTTAAAATCTATTATAGGCTTAAAGTAAAGTACCACTTTCTGGAAATTATGTAATGACCAAAAAGGTAGGTGCACAACTAGATGATATAGCAGTCCTAAATTCAAAATTTCAACTTTCTACGGCGTACCGTTTATGAGTTATGCGAGATACGTACTTACAGACGTCACGATGAAATTAGTCAAAATGGATTCAGGGATGATAAATGGATATTTTCGCTGAAATCTGAAAACCTAAGTTTTTCGCGATTACAATACTTCCTTTACTATGTATAAGAAAGTAAAAAGAAAACAATACAAACAAAAAAGAAACTAGTGATGCTGACATCATTGCACTAGTTACGTACAGAGTGATCAAAAATGGCTGATGGTCACGTAACGAATTTTATTTTAAGATTATGTCAAAATTATATTTCAATTTTCCATAATTCATCAAATCTATAATCCATATATGACAGATGCTGACAGGTACATGACAATTTGTCCAACTGATTAATTCATTTGTTTCATTGCAACAACCATTGTTTTTAACCTATAAATTTAATAATTGTTGTATTTTTGCTGTTTGTAACAAATCAATCGTTGGAAAGCTAAAAAAATCTCTTTTCATTGGTCATCAGGTGATCACAACTCGAAATCTAATAACTTTAAAAAATAGATTATCGCCATTCGAAAGAGCACAAAAAATACCCTAACGAGATACAAATCAAAATACAGAATAGACACGTGAAATTTATTCGAAAAATAAAATATTGCAAAATTTACATGTTTGCCTGTATCTAGTGACCTACCTATGTACTTTTTTCTCGAATATCGAAACATCACAAAACTAGCAATTTTCAGGCTGCCATGAAAAAAAGAACAAAAATATTAAACTGTTGTAGGTATTGTTTGAATTTCATAATAATAATAAATGAGATGGTAAATGTATCATAAATAATTTAATAAAATCAATCATTTTCAAAATTTTGTCATATGTCATCAGTCAAACTTAAACTAATTGTTTAACATTTTTGTTCTATTTCTCATGGCAGCCTAAAAATAGCTAAAAATTACAACTTTTATTTTGCCTTAATTTGAACTTATAGATGCAGTTTTTAATTCTGAAAATTTTTTGTATTTACTTTCGTTCTAAAACTAACAGGGCAGAAATTACAGCCATATGAAAATTTTACCATTGTATTTCCTATGGTCCATAAAAAGTAGACACCCGGTATATCGTGCTTTGAACGTGTAAAGCGTGCATTACACGATAAAGTTTTTCTTGTCAAGTGACTTGAAAAATGCTCTTATAAGTAACTTTATAGTATGTTTACACGATCAAGTTTTACGTGAATTAAAATATCCAAGTGTCAAAAGTCAATTTATATCTTTATAAATTGTCAGTTAATTTACATCACTTGAATATTTTGTATATACCCATCACGATATCAATTACATTTCTACTCCATTTTGCCATTTTTCAATTTAATATCAATCACTTTTAACAAAATAATTGTACACACCAATCACTGTTAACACAATAATTGTACACATCAAAAATATAAACACGAATGACATGTGATAGTTACTTGATAGTCAAAACTTATTGGAACTTTTAAGAAAAAGTAGCGCATGTACCAGTTTTTCGTGAAAATTTTTTCTTTAAAAATTTATTTATCTGTCTCTCTTGCACTCACATTTGTACGAGAAAAAAACTTTTCCTACAACCGTGCGTGAAAAGTACTTTTTTATATTTTGCGTTCATAATGAAGTCATTACGATACGCAATTGCGTATCGTAATGACCTTCATTTCGATACGCAATTTTTTGTTTTAGACGGTTGGTACTAGATGACGTTTCTTTAACCCATTTTTACCTAATTTATTTTTAGTTAATTGACAATTCATTTTAATAATATAATGTCGAAATTATTATTAATTTTTTTTATTTAGGGAAGATTATTTACATGAAAATGTACAAATGGTTACAAATATAATCACAAATTGAGTAAGTAAATGTTAATTGTAGAAGGCGCAAAATATAAAAAATAGTATAAAGAACTCATTTTATAAGACTTTCTTTCGCACTTGTCAATTAGAAAACTCGCTAACGCTCGTTTTCTAAATTTTGACGCGTGCGAAAAAAACATGTCTTATAAAACACGTTCTTTAATATACTATTCACGCACTCATTACAGTGTGTAAAGTGTCACTTTTCAAGCACTAGTGCTTGAAAAGTAAATAGGCGTTGCTAGTATATAATTAGGTAGTAAATAATAATGAAAGTAATAAAATTTATTGAGAAATATGAATATACATATAAATGAAACAAATCTAATATTTTTTTAACAGATTGAGTACTAATCTAATTTTTAAGAACATTAACATTTTTTTGACATGTATTCTAACCTAACCTAATTTTTAATATTAATATTAAATGTACAATTTGCACATTAGAAAAGACTAATCATCGTCTGTCTGAGATTCTTCCAACTGTTTAAGTTACATTTTGTACAGTATTATGAGAAAGAGCACTAACAGTATTTGAAGCTGCTGAATGCCTGTACACTCAGTATTATGAGAAACATCAATACCATTTCGGTTGTAGGAAAAATGTTGTATGCAACACGTGTGTAAAATAGTATTTTTTGTCTCGTGCTAAAACATCGCACTCGACCAAAAAAGTACTACTTTACACACTTGTTACATAAATAACTATTTCAAGTCATTTGAAAAGTAAAACTTTATCGTGTCATGCACGCTTAAAATTATATTGTAAAAATTTGATCAAAAATAATTCATTTTTAATCATTTATCTAAAGCTAAAGCCACCTTTAGCAAGATGCAGTTTTAGTTTATCCTTTTCTTTATGAAGTTTTCTGGAGGCATTTTATTTATTGAAGAATAATTTAATTATTAGCTAAAGTTTAATACATTAAACATTACATTTATTTAATTATTATAAGTTAGTTAATTAAACATTACTTAAATATCATTCTAATTAAAGATTAGAAAAAAATGTCAATTTTATTTGTTTAATATTAAATTAAACATCTTATTTCTTCATTATCTTCCCGCTACTCAAAACGTAAACATGAAATCAAATAATAAATGTTCCATAAAAATATTATGAGATGACCTTTCTTTACATGAAGTAAGAACAAAAATGAAAGGCGTTCACTAATTAATTTTTTCTTTATCTAAATAATTATTACACCCAAGATCATTTATGGAAATTGTTGTCAATGAAACTTAATTGATTCAAATTATTTATTGACTTAGATTAAGTCTGCAGGATGCTGTTGAGAAATATGGATCACTAATCACTATTATATCTTTCCCCAAGGTTGGACTTCTTACTATAATTGAAAACGATGTTTGACAGTTTTCGTTTTGTAATTGCTGGCTGACTACATAATTAAACTTATGGGAGGTACAAAATTTCGTAAATTTCCCAGAGCAGAAAAGAGTTTCGTTTTTACTGGCGTAAAAATTCATAAACAACATATGGTTAATAGGATGCAACAATGGAAGATCGTGCAAGATCAAGTTGAGATTATTTACATAATTTCAATTAATGGATTATCGTAAATGTCAAAATATCGTTTCCTAATGTAAGGTTACACAATACACGGTCATTATTTTTAATAGTAATATATTGATTATTACTCAATGTCAATATTAATCCTATTGTTTCTATTATATTTACTATATTTTGCAATTGAATCATACATATCTATACAATTATTTATAATAATACATGAATAGAGGTCATAAAATTAGAATGACATTTGAACTTTTTTCAATCAGCCATGCAAATTCAATCGGATTTTTGTAATTTGTATAATGCAATTTAAATGTCAAATTTTGCATAGAGAACATATAAACATATGTACCTACATATTATCAAATTCGATTGAGGTAGGTTCACCCCAAGGTCACGAAGAAATTTGATCTAATCTTTACAGATATTGGTATCTTCTGATTTTATATATTAGTAGTATCGTATTTGACTTTGAGCTTGAAAAGGAAAATTTCAAGAATCGGAACGCCAAATCTAAATGAATAATAAAAAATACATAGAAATTTAATTTATTTCAATCATTATAGAAACATGATTGGAATTTTCTGAAGCTGTGAATGGTAATTCATTATAGTTGGGTTCTTGGATGAAGAGGTTTCATTCGCCGATAATTTCTTTATTAAAGTGTTTCGGCCATGATTGTAACCATTATCAAGTCCCAAAAGAAGTTAAAATTAATAATATATACGTTAAAATAAAAATGTAACTTTAGTTTTGACTAATATGTAACTAAATTTCATTGTTAATTGTAACTTCTTTTGGACTTGATAATAGATAAATCACAGATTCAGCGGCTATCTTAGAAACATGATCGTATGTAATGCATTGCAGAATGCGACAAAAACAAAACACAACTCCGTGCGACGCACAATAGGGTCATAGATTGTAGCAGGGTTGTAGGTTGTAGATGCAATCTAAAAGAATAAAAAAGATCGTGCAGTGCAACTTAATTTATTGCGTAGCTCACGAACAGGATAAATATATTCGTTAATTTCACTAATCAAGGAATCGTTCCTGTTAGCTCCCATTTATGTTCCATTATTATTTTCAAGCGGCGAACAAGATTAAAATATGAATAAGAAACAAATTCACCCCAGTTCTGTAAAAAAGTTACTAAGTCTTACAATATTGCTAAAAATTGTAACCAATAGAAACAAAGATTGTCATCTTCATGTTTTATTCAGCGTTTGTAATTATTATTGAATATTTGCTGTAGCAATGTTGCTAAGAATTGCGTAAATATTTAATTATTTGGTGTAAGGAATAGTGTACGTTTTTAAAGTTGTCTGATCTGCGACGGACAGGGCCACCGGGAAATCGGGAAATTCCCGAGAGGCCGCGACTTAACTGATATAATGCTAAAATGTATATCGAATCCAGAAGATGTTATTATACATTTCATAAAAAGGACATCCACTTCATGAAGCGGCTCCTCATAGTGTAATTTCAAAGTTTTCGCCACCAGGACAAAAAAATACCAACAATAACGTCACCTAACGCACAGAACTCACTTTAGGAAAACTCGGGGATGTTATTGTTGATGAATTCTGTGCGTTAGGTGACGTTAATATTGGTATTTTTTGTATAAGTAAATATTTACATGAAATGGATGGGATTTTTGTCCAGGTGACGGAAAACTTTTAAATTCCACTATGAGGAGCCGCTCCATGAAGTGGATGTCCTTTTCGTGAAATATATAATTATATCTTCTGGATTCGATATATACAAGATCTCGCATGCTGTATGTATTGCAAGTGCGCAAGTTACCTAATTTTGTAATTCCACTTTCCCCTCTTTTGAATATATTCACAACACAACGTTAATGTTTTTAAAGTTTCTCAAAAACCCCGTGTATTGGGATTTTCAAATAAGAAAACGCTTACTAGCGGTGAATATTAGAACTACAAACAGTGGTACATATTTGACATTTACATGAAACTACAACTATATGACTACAAAAACCCTATTACACATACTTGAATTACAAATCAAAAATATTAATAAATGAGAAAATAACACGAAAACTAAAGAAACACAATTGACAGCAATGCTACACTTACAAATGTCAACATAAAGTGTACCATTGTTTAATGTGATCAGCGCCATCTCTTGATACTTGAAAATCCCAATACTATACCAGGCAAACAATAAGCAATTTAATATTCGACAATTAGTGACTTAAAGGAGAGAAAGGATTAAATCCGTCAATACATCTCACATAGAAATATGTCCAGGCAAAAGAAAAACAATAATGAACGTTAAATTTTCAAAAATGGAGGATGTCGTGTCCCTAAGTACTCTTGGTTTTTGCAACAGAGGCATAGACATGCTTCTGTAAAATCTAAATATTTTTATGCTCAGTTTTACACAGATTTCGAGGAAAACAATCAGTGTGAGGCCAACAGAGACTAGTTCCAAGGGTCTCAGCAAGGCTTTGAAATACGTTCTTAAAAAATAACGGATAAAAAAGTAAAAACTTTCAAGTGGCGAAACATCTTTGGAATTCAGAAATGAGTTACTAGAGAAAATAAAAGATTTTGGTTTAGGCAAAAATAAAATTTATAATGCAGACGAATCCGAATTATTTTGGCATTGGATAAAGTTAGTAAGAAAAAAGTTACCTTTATGCTTTGCAGCAATATAAACGGCAATCATAAACTGAAAATGCTTGTTATTGGCAAATCCCGCAATCCTAGAATATTATTACTTTTTTCACTAAGGAGAGGTCGGTCAGAATTTTATTTCCCGGGCCGGTTCAAAAATCCAGTCCGTCCCTGTGTCCGATAAAGTTCATGCGATCTGCATCATGAACGAATTAACAATTTGGCCTACAATATTCTCTCTCATTTGTAAAGTCTACAAGCGTGTGCGTAAGGATGAATATAGCAAGCTTGTCTTTCAAAAATTTATATTGTTTCGACTAAGTTAGGACATTCCATTTTAAAACGATGCTTGTTGTTGATGTTGACAATATTTTTTTGACATATTTGGTTTTACATTTGCTAATAAACTTACCAGTTGATTTAGTTTTGAATTATGAATGCTTTTACTGTAACATATATTTTTATAATAATAAAACTGAATTTGATGGAGCTAAAATCTTAATTCAAACAATTCGTACACGACCTTGATCGGATATCATTAAAAAAATTAAAATAAATATATGTACTAAAATATTTTGATTCTTACATAGGTATCCTAAAGGATTAATACAATATTCTTGAGCAATACAGATACAGACACTATTATTGTTTACTACAAAACACTTTTTTATATTTTCAACGCAAAACAATGTCACTTTAATTTTTTTAAATTTATGTTCTTCAAAGCACAATTTTTAAAAGACATATTTTTTTAAATTTACTCAGTTAATCAACATTTTTTTTTTTTTTAATGTAGCAAGTTCTTTTTACCTCCCGCTACCCTTAGTAAGGGAGGTATCGGGATCGTGCTAAAAATCGCATATCGAGATTTTGGTAAATGACCACGTTTTAAGATCCGTGGAATCCGATTTTATTATTTTCACGATGATGTCTGTGTGGATCCTCCGCTCTAACTCAAATACTATTATTCGGAAAATTTTGAAATCTTGTATTTGGACCTTGTTTTAATTTGGAAAGAACCCATTAGATTTTGGTGTAAATCGGATAATCGGAAACGGCACTTGAAGCTCAAAATAGTTTTTCTTTTATTAACATACCTAGGAATGTTATGCACATCATAACTGCCGCAGATGTAAGTTTGAAATCCGAGCTCGTAGAGCGAGGATTTTAAGACATCTAAGGCTTGTTATGATTAATAACATCCGTGGTTTGTTCAATAGTTTATCGGTTTCTGAAAATTAAGACAGTATTGATAAATATCATTTTTGAAATTTTCTCATTAATGCTACTTTAGAACGATAGGCTAACGTTATCTAGGTATATTTATTAATGAAGAGCATATATTTTCATTTGTAGACCGTTGTTGACAAGTCAGTATGGTAATAATATTACCATATACAGATACAGTTATTACTTAGTTACCAGCCTACTTTTGTAAATGTAAACAATGGAATAATATCCTGAAACCGGTAAATGTTATTTTTTCGAGATTTATGTTATTATAAAAATTGAAGATTATTAAATTTTATACAGGTTTGCATTAATACTTTTTCTATATATTTTATGGACAAATTTATAAAATTATCTACAATTTAAATCTCGGACCCTACGCTTTAAACAAACATAACTCCTTGGTTACACAGTTCGTATCTCATATGTATGTAACTGACAGATAAATGTCACTGTCAAAGAACTAATCATTTCAAATTAATAATAGTAACGTTTTAAAAAGAAAATGGCATACAGAACAATAGTTATATGGAATGGAACTTAATACAGTTTCCAGCATATAAGTAAATATGTAAGTATGTATATTTAAAGTAATAAAAATCAAATGACGGGAGGTTGGCCACATCAGATTTTTTTATTACAATTAATAAAATATATTGTGTTATATAATCACGGACAAAAATATTGCATAAATCTTTTATTCTACGAGTGCTATAAAAAATAGACATTCACATTCTCATTTGCTATCGTTGATGTTTTTCTCTCACTCGCAGAATTTTTTTTTTTATTATTTACAATATTAATAGATTGTACACTTTTGGCAAGTTTTAATATTAATTCCTGAGCTCAAAATTATATTACGTTTCAATCTTTTATAACCAGTAGTGCGAATGACAATTCAGATTTTCGCTACAATTTATTTAGTAATAAAAAATAATTAATATTGCTTAAGACATATAGATTTGTACGACTATGTTCTTAATCTGATTATTTGTAGTATTGACTGTTGACACACATCAACTCTTTATAATAAGCAAAGAACTGTGCATAAATCATTGCAATAGTTCGATTAATTAATTTAAAAGTTCGGGTAATGTAAATTGCGAATTATTACATAACATTAATGAAGGGATCTGTATCATTAAACATTAAAGGATTGGACTTTACAAAGAAATAGAAAGTAGAAATTATCCAGGTGTCATAAATTATGTGTCCATTTTTATTTTGTGAACATTTCATATTTAGATAATTATTATAATAAGGACTTTATTTATTACATTAAGGGATAATACTAAATTTATAGGCAGACATTTTATATATTATTCTGTTCGGAGAAAAGTTTATTGGACTAAAATTTATTTGCATCCAATAATATTGAATTTTTTTCAGGACTACCAAATTGTTATTTCTAATAAGTAATATGGGGTCTCTTAAGTTGCATTCACAAATGGAAATTAGGTTTAGATTTATGGTTTATACTTTATATTTAAAGTCTTTGGCCGCATATTATGTAATGACTCCATTCATATATTTCAGAGAATTTAAACTTACATTTGTGAATGACTTACTTAAACCTAAACAAAATCCATAAACCTAATTTTCATTTGTGAATGCAGTTTTAGCCGTGTGCCTGAGTATCTTGTCGCGAATTTGGGGAACCGATTTCGATCCCGACCGACGCCATATATTTTGAATTTTAAATGGCACAAAATTGCCCCCTGTGGTGCACTCTCCACGCCAGTATTGAGTGCCCGTTAGGTGACGCCTGGTAAACGCTCGCACGGTACAAATATGTCACCAGCATTAACGAAATCTGTGTACAAAGCAGATTGGCACACCCAGCAATGGGTAATATGCCGTGATATATTTATTTATTTATTTAATAAGTGATAATTTAAAACAAAATGTAATTATATAAGGCTCATGTTAGAATTATTGTCCTGAATCTTATCCCTCGCTTATTCCCTTCAACAATAATACACTTTCTTTCCTTCCATTTCTTAAAAGTTCCCGACCAAGGCCAAGCTTCTTTTGGAATGCTTTTAAAATAATCATCAATCTTTTCTTCATACTAAATCCATCCCGTTTATGAAGTTGCATATCTGGAGAGAATCGTCGTTTGACAATTAAAAATTAATATTACAGTACAGGATGCAGGACATAGATTGGCTCTGGCTTGTTTGCTAAGTATAAGTTTTGGCCTGTCCTGGGTGATTTGAATGTAGATTGATATGAGTTCGGTTCTGTGCCTTGACCTCCCATTGAACTTCCTAACCACAAGGGACAAGGCCTCGCAAGAACGGTGAAGTAGATATCACCGGTTCGGAAAGTTCTTTTCGGCTGTCATTTAACGATAAACTCAGAATTAGAAATCACTGTAAAGGATTGTCACATATTCGGCCTTATTCTCGTGACCATTGTTAACTTTTTAACAATTGGTAATTAGACAATATTGTTAACAATATTTCTTGAAAATGGTATTCTGATGCCTAACAATGATTGATAACGTAACAATAAATTGTCAATTTCGATTGTACATCTATCGGCGAAAAAATGTGGCCGATTTGTATTTAACAATTGTTAATTTTGAAATTTGAAAAGCTTGAACGCAAATTTGTTGCTGTTAAAATGTTAGAAAGTTTTCAAGACGAAGAGGAGTATTTTCTTTACATATTATTGTAAATATATTTATAGATTATAACATTTTATACTACGTAGATATTTTTATTAAATTTAGCAAAATATGGTGATTTTTTGTCGTTAAAAGAGAAAATAAATATTGATGAATTTTGTATGAAGATATAGATCCAAAATTCTTCTAGTTATACATTCGATAAGATTTATTTAATAATAAAAGCCAAGGAATGTGTAAAAATATTTGTCCAATAATAAATGGTCGCAAAAGTAATATTAATTGAATCCGAATGTTGATCGTTGATAGCAACAACTGTTGATTACAACAATGAATTTATATTATAAATTCTATTTCATTTTTAATACATAAAGTACCTACAACTACTGAAGTATCAGTAACGAATAATAATATAATATTGACAGACCAGAACGAAACAAAATTTGCACAATTAAAAATTTATCTCCCGCTACCCTTGCTAAGGAAGGTATAGGGATCGTGCTAAAAATCGCATATCGATATTTTGGTAAATGAGCACATTCGGTCCCTAGAATCCAATTTTAACATTTAACGATGATGTCTGTCTGTCTGTCTGTCTGTCTGTCTGTCTCTCTGTGTGTGTGTGTGTGTGTGTGTGTGTGTGTGTGTGTGTGTGTGTGAGTGCGCGTGAGCTTGCGTGCGTGCGTGTGTGTGTGCGTTGTGTATGTATGTATGTATGTGTGGATCCTCCACTCTAACTCAAATAATATCATTCAGAAAATTTTGAAACCTTGTATTTCGGCCTTTTTACTATGGAAAGAACCCATTAGATTTTGCTGTAATCGGATAACCGGAAATGGCACTTTATTTGAAGCTGAAAATAGTTTTTCTTCGAAAAATACCTTTAAATGTTATTTTTTCGAGATTAACGTTATATAAAAATTAAAGATTATTAGATTTGCATTAATACTTTTTCTACATATTTTATGGATAAATTTATAAAATTATCTATAATTTAAATCCCTGACTCTACGCTTTAAACAAACAAAACTCCTTGCTTGCGCATTTGTTCAAATCTATGTAACTGACAGATAAATGTGACTGTCAAAGAACTAATCATTTCATATTGATAATAGTAACGTTTTAAAAAGAAAAAAGTAAATAGAACAATAGAAAAGGAAATCAATCCAGTTTCCAGCGTAAGTAAATATGTAGATAAAAATTAATGATTCGCAAAAAAGTTTAAGCTAATCTTCATATTTGGATTAGTGAATTCTATTCTATCCCAATATTTAAAATTTAATCTTATTATCAAAAGAAGGTAGTTACTTGGATTAGATTAGACTATATTTTAAGAAAACTGCCAAAATTAGAGTAAAATTCGCTAATCCACAAATAAGGATTAGCTTAATCTATTTTGTGGCGCGGGCTTTAAATGGCGCAATGGCGGGAGGTATTGTGTTGGCCACACCAGATTTTTTGTTAGTATTGTTCTGCATTATATAAGTAATAATGGCTCGTACCACGAGCACGGTTTTAACTAAAACGATGTTTTAAGAAATGTCAAATTTCATTATTTAATATTAATAATAAATAATATCAAATTTATCAAAATATGATTTTAAAGCAGAACATGGTTTATATTCAAACAAATATTTTTAAAAAAATCGTTCTTTAAACAGAAGGGTGAAATTAAATATTGAAATTTGAATTTGACATTTCTTAAAACAGCGTTTTAGTTAAAACCGTGCTCGTGGTACGAGCCAATATCACTAAATGAATAAATACACGTTCGTGTTAAAAATTCTAAAGAAATATGCTCCAACTTTTTCATCGTTAACTACATTTTCACGCAATTATGACAATCCCTAAACTCACAGGAAATGTTTATTACATAATCTGTTCTCACAAATACCTACACACTTATACAATTGCATGGTGCAGTATATGCACTTGCGTATAGCTCCTTGTATTAGTATTGGTGTGAGTGGTCCAGTTCTGATGACGTAGACTTCGTAGCGAACTCCGGGAGTTGAGGTTTCAAACCAGGGTATATAAGCCGGCTCGGGGGTCCAACAGACATTGTACTCAGCTGCTCAACGCAACGAATACACTTACTCACTCAACATGAAATTCTTGGTGAGTATAAGACAATTACAGTGAACTAAAAGGTGGTTGATACATATGAAGGTAGTTATTATTGTAAACAGTGCGGGAAATTAGTGATTCTGACACAAAAATAAAATTTTGCAACTCGTCTCAGAATTTACATAGAGTTTCAGAGTAACGTTCTCCACATATGTTACAAAAAAGATCGTCTACAAGAATAAGAAAAACTTCAAAATCTATTCTATATTTTTGATACTTTTACTTGGGCTTTGCATTGAATTTTTAAGTGATCATGATAACAAATAAATATAACAAAAATTTAAAATAAATAAATTTACAGAGCTGGGCAAAGGACCGGAAAGTAGTACTTGAAGTACAAGTACCAAGTATCTTAATGTTTCTAAATGTACTTGAAGTATAAATACTTTTTTAGTTTCTAAAGTACTTGAAAGTACCAAACTTGAAAAAGTACTTGTAAATTTGGGTGCATAATTTGTACTACAGCAATAACACCACACCACTGCAAAAGAAACACTGACAGACAAACAATTCTCATAACATTGTTACCTTTTAAATTATTCATCGCACTTCAGATACATTTAAAGTAATTCCAGTACATTTAAAATACTTCAAGTAAATTTAAACTACTTCAAGTACATTTAAAGTACTTCAAGTATTTAAAAATACTTCAAGTACTTTTCATTGTACTTCAAGTATTTTTCCAAGTATTAAGTACCAAGTACATTTGAATAGACTTACTTTGTCAAGTACAAAGTACTATAAATAGAAAGTACTTCAAGTACAGTACTTGAAGTACTGAAAGTACTTGCAAGTATTGCCCGGCTCTGTAAATATATCATCACGGCACTCATTGCTGGCGTGAAGAGTGCACCAAAATTTTTTATTTATTTCCCGCTCTCATTTTCAATTTGAAATCACATTTCTTACACGATAGTAGAAAATAGTTATTTATGATATAAGTGTTAAAAGTGACATTTTATTTTGTGATAAGGAAGTTTGGAACACGACGCGAAGCGGAGTGATCCAAACCTTCAAACATAATAAAATCGCTTTTAACACGTACATATATCATACACTATTTTTTCTACAAACACTATTTTTTAATTTAAATTTGTATTTCTAATAATTTTTTGACATTCACTTATAACACTAGTCTCAAAAGCAACAGTGATCTGTCACTTTTAACGCTTGTGTCATAAAATGACATTTTTAACGCTAAAAACAAGCATTAAAAAGTCCACTTTTAATAGATTTGTAGAAAAAATACATTTTTGCTCCTGGTCTAAAAAGTGACCTTTTGAGTGCCTGTTCTGCGTGCGCAAAGTGGTTCATTTCTTAACAGTGTGAACAGCTGTGCGCACCGCTCTTTTACTTTGCCTGTTCGCACTGTTAAGAAATGAACCACTTTTGCGCACGCAAAACAGGCACTCAAAATGTTACTTTTTGGGCAAGTTAGAAAAAAATCGTGTATCACGTGCGCAAAGCGATTAGCGCACTTGTTATACAATATACTATTTTGTGAAGATCTTACTTCTTTATTATCTGCGGCCCACAGTTTACTATTAAGTGACTGGTTCAATTATTATTATTTGAAATAATTTTTTGCTTAAAAGTGTCATTCGAATTTTACCTCAACTTTAAAGGCCGAGAAATCTCATAAAAGTAAATCTCTTATGCAAAACGTTATATGTACCACCTAGAATGATCCTTTATCTCCAGATTCGTACAATAATATTCACATGAACTGTGCACAGTTTATAATTATTTAAATAAAAATACAACACTTTAAAATTCAATGAACGTATATCTCGATTGGTCCTACAACTTCGGTACGCAGCCAATCGCAGCATAGCTTGTGTTGCACTTGACGTATTTACAGGCGGGTGAGGGACTATCCACGACATACGGAATTTTAACTTACACGTAACATTTTATTTTCTAATAATTTTCTTACTCCACCTTTTCAAGGATTTTAAACAGTTGCAATCTATTATTGAATAAACAAACTATCAAATCCTTAACATGAACTGCTTAATTTTTTTTACAAAATATCTTTTTTTTGGCAGTAAAATCACACTTCCATAAGAAACCTATACTAGGGAATTCAAACTATAAACTCGCGCCAAAAGCAAATTCTAACCTTACTTTTCTGGTCTATTCAAATTAGAAGCAACCCTTATAACGACAATGGAAAAACTTGTAAAATATGGAAAAATAATTGTATATTTAATATCAATTTTAAACAATTGGCGAAAAAAAAATTGTAATCAACACGGCAAATATGCAGGTTTACTGCCTTGGCATTGAATCTGTTTTGCCTTCTTAACTATTATTGCGAGTATATATGCAAAATTATTTAATGTATGTATATTACAAATTCAATTTCTTTTACTAAAATTAAGTTAAAAATAGTCTGAATCTATATGAACATATGTATTTTAGTATAGACTAACATTTCTATTTTTGCAATTACTAAAGTGACTCAGAATTCAAAATTACGGTTTGTTTAAATCGAATTATTTATTTCTGGCAAAATTGTATTTTAAATACTATTATATCTAAAACAGTAAAAGCTTTTCTTATATTTTATTGGCATTAACTTCGGAAACACTAATACAAGTAATACAATAGTACGGAGGTATTGAAGATCAATGGTTCTTATAGATCGTCATTCTGTCTGTGGCCGCCTTAGCGCTTGCCGCCGAGGAGAAAAAACAGGAAAAACGCGGCTTGCTTGGTCTCGGCTACGGCGGTTACAGCGGCTACAGCCTAGGCGCCCCAGCCTTGAGTTTGGGTCACGGCGGATACAGCAGCTACAGTCTGGGAGCCCCTGCCTTGAGCTTGGGCCACGGCTTGGACCTTGGTCTCTCTCACGGTATCGCCCCTGCCATCGCTGCCCCAATCGCCGCCCCCATCATCAGCAAGTCGTACTTAGCCCCTGCACCCATCATCAGCAAGAGTTTTGTAGCTGCACCAGCTCCGCTACTGACTAAGACTTACGCTGCCCCTATTGCTACGCCACTGATCAGCAAGAGCATTATTGCTGGTCCGGCTATTGCTGCTCCTCTTTCTCTGAATCATGGATTGGGATATTCTGGACTTGGACTGGGATACTCTGGATTGGGATACTCTGGACTGGGATACTCTGGACTTGGATATGGACATCATTAAGAAGCCATGATAGTTTTAGTGTAAGATGATGAAAGTATTTAAAATTGTAAAATTTTGTATATATTATATAGAATTATTGTATATGCACTGTGAAAATTGTCATTGAATTGATTATCTCATGTATATTTTTCGTAATTGGTTACTGTTACGAGAAAATAGTAACCAAAAGAAAGCATTTTTATTTGTTTAAAAATTTGTTTTATTTTATATTTTATTCCCATTTAATCAATACATAAAGTAGGTAAAAGCTTTAATTTAGGCGTTACAGCAGGATTTAAATGTGATCAATGTCTCAAAATAGACTTTTTCAATTTAACGGCTATCTCTTTCTATCGTTGCAAATAGTAAGAAAATGGCGCGAACAACTACCAACTGGGCTGTCAAACGAAACGTCAAAAATATTACAGTCATTAAAATACCTGTATTCTCAGTGAAAATTTGCATCGTTAGACATTTTAACTTCTATAAAAGCTTTTGAGGTTTCTTTTGAAAACATTTCCCTATATTTGATTTGAAAAGAAACTGACCCTTATGTATTCCCTTACAGAAGATACGAATTGTACTCCATACCAGGACGCATTTAAAATGACCTTAGCAACAGGATTCAAAGATGTATTTAAAAAAATTAATACCGCAAATTCTAGTTGGTTTCGTCTCAGGTGTAAGCTAAGCAACCCTCGAGTCGGAATTACTGTTAGAGGAAATTAAAAATAATCCTATTTCATAGAATTGCCAACCTAAAGTTTAAAGATCAAAATATTTTGTTATAATCAACATAAACGAAAAATTTTTAATAGCTATTTATGTAATAAGTTGCGAAAGAAATGTGTTTTAAGCACGCGACGTGTAAATTATCCAACTCGGCTACGCCTCGTAGGATAACACGTCTAGTGCTTAAAACACGATTTCGCAACGTATTCCATACAAGATTTTTTATACTAGCGTTTTAAAACAGATTATTTATATTTATTCACAAATGTCAATATTTTGAATTTTTCAAAATTTAAAAGTAGGCAGGCATCAGTTTCATTTTTTTGTTGCTATGGGATTCAATATGTTGTTTAATAAACATTGATGTCAACGTGCTCGGTGTATAATTATTCTTGAGAATTTTTGGTAAATTTACTTAAAATGAGTGACTCAGAGATTGACTCTGATATTGAAAATGGTGCAGAGGCTGCATTGGCTACACTGGTTCCAGGAAAATCAAAAAAATTGTATAAAGAAACTTACAAAAAATTTGACAGTGGGCGTGCGGAAAAAACTTTGGGCACATTACAGAAAAGATAGTTTTAGCCTATTTTTCGAAATTATCATCCATTTATAAGCCATCCACTTTATGGAGTAATTACTCTATGCTCCGAACTATGATATACCTTAATAAGAATGTGGATATAAGTAAATTTACCAATCTTATTGCATTCTTAAAAAGAAAAGCTAGTGGATATAAGCCTAAAAAATCAAAAATATTCACTAAGCAAGAGATAGTTCGTTTCATAAAGGAAACTGATGACAAGGATTATTTATTGGCAAAGGTTGTGTTAATTGTTGGAATATTTCACGATTTTTTATGATAACTGAAGGATTTTTCGATGGAATCAATTGTTTAGTAATGTTTCGCAAGTACGCACAACTTCGACCTACTCATACTGAACATCAACGGTTTTTTCTAACCTATAGAAATTTTAAGTGTTGCACGCTTCCTGTAGGTTTAAATACCATAGGTGGTATACCTAAAAAAAAAATGCAGAGTTCCTCGGCCTCCCAAATGCCAAAGAATATACCGGGCATTGCTTTCGGCGGTGTTCTGCAACATTTTTGGCTGATTCGGGAGCAGACATTACAGTGCTCAAGCGACATGGAAGGTGGCGTTCAAGTTCTGTTGCTGAAGGCATCAAATGTTCAATTTAGTAATTTAAGTAATTGCGTTGTAAACATTAATTTTCTTTTTAAAGTTTGTAGACGACTGTAGATTTGCAGCAGTCGAAACGTTGTAATATTTTAAAAAATAAAGACAATGCAAGTCCAACCAATATGTTTTAATTTATTAATTTTCTTATTTCATATGGGAGACCATATATACATATTTTTATATATTTGGAATCTACGTAAAATTACGAATTCAACAATATAGTGAAGTAAGCCATGATATTAGGTAGGCTGTGAAAACAACAAACAAAAAGGATTTATAAAATTAAAATTCAAGCAGTATCCCCACGTATTTGTTGTGGCACGGTGTAAAAGATTAGATCCGTGATTAAATAGCCTATTTTCAAAAAGGGGATTATGTAAGTAAATTTTTATAATTTCCTTAAATAAAATGAAAGGTTTAGTCATAGTTTGCACAAGTTGCAGTAAAAATCTTGTATTCATGTCCTGTTCGCGATCCTTATGCAGGCGGTCCAACACCGACATTGTTTGGCGTCAGCCGGTTATTGTTATGAAAGTAGCTCGTGTTTTAGCCTACGCTGTTCTATTATTATCAAATTACATAATTTTAAACCGCTCATTGTATAAGGATTTTACAATGAGATCAATCGCACCACTTACCTACTGACTGACTGCGGACTGCTCACTTGTCCAACAAGTTTGTATCTCACATTTCAATGATAGAGTTACTTTCTTGCTTTAATTGATTACTAAATCGATGATATCGATCTTATGATCCAATTTGAAATGCAAATAACGAGTTTATTAAACGGAGGAGTATTTAAATAGAATATAATACCTATTACAAGTATGTCATTTATTGGTTGAATACGATGATTGACTGGTAGCGGAATAGAAAAACGGAAAATAATCAGACATGCAGTCTAGTGAAAATTATTTATTTTCTGGTCTACGTTTCGACTGTAACTACAGACTTCTCCAGGGCTAGAAATGGTCAATTATAAAACGTAACATAGGGAACCCCTATACGACCCATTGGAGATAACAAGGTGTAATATTTTAATATATTTGTGTAATTATATGTCAAGTCAAATATTTTAGCTTGGTACGTAGAAAAAACTCAACAACTTTTCTAATTTTTTTTTTTTTTTGAAAATTTAAATTTTTGGAAAGGTTGTTGAGTTTCTTCTGCGTTCCAGTTAAATAATTGACTTGATATAATATAATTATACTAATACATTCAAATATTACACCTTGTTATTTCCAAGGGGTCGTATGGGGGTTCCCTATGCTACATTTTATAATTGACCATTTCTAGACCTGAAGAAGAGTGTAGTTACAGTCGAAACGTAGGCCAGGAAGTAAATAATTTTTACTAGACTGCGTGACTGGTTATTTTCCGCTTTTTCATATATCATTAATATTTTTTAAAAATAATTTTTAGAAAATGCTCATCCATAGGGTATATCAAACTGCCGCGTTGGGAATATACTTGACCTATTTTGCTAAAGGTGTTGACAGTGCCCAATATATTCGAACATATAAAATAAAGCTGTACCCGTTGCAATATACTGTATTGTATGTATGGGTTCTCGTGGCCGCGTGCCTGAGTGTCAGGTCGCAAATCTAGGGAACCGGGTTCAATCCCGACCGACGTTAAGTATTTCGAATTTTAAAATGGCACAAAATTGACTTGTGGTGCATTCTCCACACCAGCAATGAGTGCCCGTGAGATGACGCCTGGTAAACGCCCGCACGGTCCAAATATTTCATCATTATCGATATCTGTGTACAAAGCAGATTGGCACACCCAGCAATGGGTAATAAGCCGTGATGATATATTTATTTATTTATTTATTTGTATGTATACTTAATTTATGGTACTCTTCTACATTGTTTTTTAACCACCGCTGCTTTGTTGGACGTTATGCCCGGTTGCAGAAACGTTCATTAACGCTTTGTTTAATTAACGGATCATCAAAACGAACAAATGCAACGCGATTTTTTGACAGCAATGATTTCAATGTCATAAGAACAAGGAAAACTGATTCAAATTTGTTCATTTTGATGGTCCGTGAATTAAACAAAGTGTTGATGTCCTTTTCTGCAAACGGACATTAGACACGTTAGGATAACTGTATTCTGGTTTATTATTTGACACAACACTGTTACTGTTATAGGCCTAATTATTTGATGAGGATCTTTGGATATTATTGTATTGTACAATGTTTCATTTTCAAAATCCCATATACATTTATATTTTTCCGAAAAATATATATAAAAAAGCACGTGACCGGAATCAAACGATACTTTAAATAAATTCAGGAACTGCCAGAAAAGTGTTAGCTTCAACTATAATTAACTGCGGCTCGTGATGGTAAGCGTTGATTTAAAGTCACTATGTCCGTTTAGTTCTTGGGCGACTTTTTTAATACTTTTTTAATATCTCACAAGTTCTCACTTATGCATACGGCTGATTATATTTTTTATAATAGGGGATTCCGCATTTTTTTTTATAATTTCATCTAAACGTATATGTAAAACTAAGACTGTCGGTGAAAATCCAGTGAAAAATTCCTATTAATAAGCGAGTTATAGTCCTCCGAAATTTGAAAATATAGATGTGACGTCACGAATATAAGTTTTTATATCAAACTATTTTCTTCGTGGACCTAAATGTTCTTGAAATAGATGCTATTTCTAAACTATATTTATAAAAAAATGAATATTATTATACTGTACAAGTCGACATGATTTATAACTGGAAATGTATTTAAATTATTAAGTTTAATGCAAAATATTTATATTGAAATAAGAACTGTTTGAGAATTGCACTACTGGATTGATAGCCACGCCTCCGCTATTTGAATTTCTCTACTTCCATTGGTAGTAGGATCCTCCCCTAACTCGGTATTCGTTATATATTTATAGGTGGTCTTTGAGTCGCCAATCAAAATAATATATATGGATTTCATATGTGTGACGTGCTGCTAAAACAAAAATCCCCTTATATCCGAAGTATTTCAATTATATCATTTTAATTCTTTATTAATATTCATTATTGAGCATATACTTTCACTATTTTTTACTAATTTATCTTAATTCGATTGAACTGTAATTCCCTATTAATTGTCAATTTTATCGGCAATAATTATTGTGCGCTTATTAAAGAATTGCTTGTAAGTTTATTGAATATTATGAACAGATCTAATCTCAAGTAGTTAGAAAACGAAATTATGTTAAGTATAATATGGCCGGTTGCACTAACAACTTAAATTTTAAGTGTTCCTTAAATTGTCAATATTGCATCGAAATGAAATGTCAAATGAATTATTATACATTGTTGTCAAAATTTCGACATGCAGTTTCTTTTGGGTCGCTAAAATTTAAGCCTTGTTGGAGCAACTGGGCATTAAAGAAACAAATTATTTAAAACTACTATAAAAATTGCTTTATTTTGGCACTCATAATGGTAACAATAAAAAAATAAAGTATATTAGATTCACAGAGATGGTATGAAAAATTTTACAGCGATATGCGGCAAAATGTAAAATATGTAAATAATTATGTACAACTTCACTACAATATTTAGTTAGTCGTTGCGCCCTAATGATGGAGGAGACTAGAGTATCCCAATCCAGAGAGAGATACTCCATGGCCCAGACTGCCCAATCCAGAGTAGGAGACTCCATGGCCCAGACTACCCAGAGAGCCATAGGAAGCCAGGGGAGCTGCGTAGGAATGCGCTGACAGAGCGGGAGCAGCATAGGAGATGGATGGGGCGGCAATGGAATGAGAGATTGCTGGGGCACTCAACAGGGCTGGGGCGGCGTACGAGGTGTGGGCTAATGCTGGGGCGGCGTACGAGGTGTGGGCTAATGCTGGGGCGGCGTACGAGGCGTGGGCTAACGCTGGGGCGGCATAAGCGGCGGAGGCATACGCCGGAGCAGCGTAAGAGATGGATGGAGCGTGAGCGATAGCTGGGGCGTAGGCCGGGGCTGCGATGGAGTGACTCAGCAGGCTACCGTGAGAGAGTCCCAGGTCTAGACCATGCCCCAAACTGAGTGCTGGAGCGGCATAGCCCACACTACCCAAGCCAAGAAGTCCACGTTTCTCTTGTTTCTTCTCCTCGGCGGCGCAAGCCACGGCGGCGACGGAAAGAATGACAATCTATAGAGGAAAAACATTGTTATTATTAAATTATACCGCGAGAATTCCTAGTTACCGGTCCTAATCACACAGGCTTAGAGTCACTATATTCAGAATAAAGCAAACAGATTAACCAATGTGTAATATCTTGTAAGGCAATTGGTGCCAACATATTTAACGTAAAAATCAGATAAAAGGTAAAAATCGCTTTACGAAATAAAAAAAATTATTTTAATAAATTGATAATAACAATAAAAAAATCTTATGTGGTCAGCACATTACCTTCCGTCAGTTCCATGTATTTTGTACAAATTTCGTACAGAAAGTTCCTTGCAAAAGATTTTATTTCTTGTACATTACCTGCCGGCAGTTCTATGTATTTTGTACAAATTCCATACAGACAGTTTCTATATTTCCAGTAAAATTATAACACAAACATACTATGTCAATTGTACTTGACACTGACATCTGTCAATCAGAATTTTCTTATTATAGTAGATGTTTCCATGTTTATAGCAAAGCTACCTGTTTTATGAAATTTAATATCTTTATAATTTTTTAACTCTATATCTATTGAATATAAAGTATAAAATGTAATCAAATCGTATAGAGAATAAAATATTCTTTAATATTTATAATAACATTAAATGTGAAAAAAAAATGATATTTAACAGCGTTTGTTCAAGAAAAACTGTCAAAATCTTCAAATTAGGGTACTTCCGGTCGATCAATTATAATCAAAAACTAATCAGCTCTTCATTTGGATGTAAAGAAGAGAAATACGAAAAAATTATAATTTTTGGAAAGGTGGTATTGGAGTTACGCGATCCGACAGAATACATACAGACATCATCGTAAAAATAGTAAAATTGTATTCTAGGGACCTTAAAACGTGCTTATTCATTAAAAACTCATCATCGAATTTTTTGACCAAAGACAATACCTTCCTTACCTACAGGTGACGGAAAGTAAAAATATTACATTAATGAAAATGAATAATGCAAGTTAGAAAACCGATGAGTAAAACAGTTTTACCGGTTTTAGGATATTAAACCCTTGTATCTGTATGCTAATATTATTACCATACTGATTTGTCGACAACAGTCTACAAAATGTAAATAAACTCAAATCTTCATTAATACATACAGATAACGTTAATGTATCGTTCTTAACACGTTTTACTTTATTTTAAAATAATAAACATGAGGAATAAATCACATAATTTGAATATTTGGCATATTGCCATAAATGTCAAAATAATTGTTCTGTTTATCATAGCATTCTGAAAGTAGCATTAATGAGAGTAAAAAATAATGTTTATTAATAATGTCTTCATTTTCTGAAACCGATAAACTATTGAACAAACCACGGATGTGATGAATCATAACATGCCTTAGATGTCTTAAAATCCGAGCTCGTAGAGATATGCGGCAGTTATGATAGTTATAACAATCCTAGGTATGTAAATAGCTATTGCAATACAAGTGAGGTAAAACGATTTTTACTGTTGAAAGGAGAATATGATTGGCAAGCATGTCACATGTTAAAATTATACCCAAAAACTATCAGTTACAGTTCACACTTATTTTCAATATATAACAGCAACAAAACACAATTTTCTCATGTCATGTGTGAATTTTACGAGTTAGTAACTAACTATAGTCGCCGTCAAATAAATATGGACTGATGCTCAACTTTTTCCCTTTCCACACCCTGTCCCTTGTTTTTCAGTGTTGCCGCGGCTTCATAACTTAGCATTTTCAACATTGCCACTAAATTAGCAACAGTGTAGAAAGCTTCAGTCTGCACTTATTTAGTTTACAAGTGAATAACAATTAAAAGTATTATTTTATCTACACTTGCGGTTAAAATGCTACTTGATCCACTATTTTGAGTAGACAAAAGCACACTTTAAAATTTGCTATGGAAAAATTTGGTAAATTTTATTAATTTTGCTTTGTGTACAATTTTATTTTTTTATCTATCAATATTCTGTATTATAATGAATTATTTTCTTTTCAGTGTTGAAACAAAAGTACTACGATCAAGTACAATATGCAGAATGGAGCTGTAATCCCAAATAAGATCAGACAACACATTTCTATCGATTTCGTTAGCAGAAATCAGTGCATCTAGAGTGTCCAAACAATTTAAAATGATATCCAGAATCCAGAGTCGAGCAAGAAATATAAAGGAATGGACAACAGAAATTCAGCGGTTCGGACAGCAAGAAATCATCAAAAGTGAGTTTTATCTTTATATCTTATTTCATATTTCTGTGTCATGAATGAATCATAACAAGCCTTAGATGTCTTAAAATCCTCGCTCTACGAGCTCGGATTTCAAACTGACATCTTCAGCAGTTATGATAGTCATAACAATCTTATGTAGGTATGTTAATAGCTATTAATATTGCGGAATTCTAATTAATACAATTCCGAATTGAATTTGTAGTTCAGAATGTACATAAATCAAGATTGAATTAAGTTCAAAATAATGATAAATTTAAATCTAGCCCAAATGAAATCGTACAATTTAATTTTATTACTTCTAGATTTTGAAATGTAAATGTATAATCTAGTTTTGAGACTTCTTATATAATAAGTATGAACTCTTTCCAAATTTCTAGTTGTTATCTTCACTTTCCTTATTTTATTGTCAGATCAAATGTCTACTGATAAGCGCTTTAAGTAATTAAATTATTATTATAAAAATCTTTTTCATAATAGATATATATTATTAGTCTAATATAATTAGAGAGCATTAATGATTTATAAAATTAATAAATATTAATAATTTTAAGATATTTGACTTTTATTTCAAAGATAAAACTTCGTAATGGGGTCCGGTACCCATTTTTCAATTTTTTTTTTCTGAAAGATTTAATAAAATGATGAATTTTAGCATTTGTTACACTTTGCAAAAGTGTATAGTTTTCGAAATATATATTTTTTAAATTTAATTAATTTTGTGTGACGTCATATCTGCAATTTTACTTCGCCTACTGACTAAAGTTGTTTATATTTGTCAATAACATTAATTCTGCCAAAAATTGATGTCAAGGAGGGTTAACTAGTGACAGCTGTCACTTTCAGAAAACTATAGTTGTACCTTGTCAAAGAAAAAATCTGTTGTTATAAACATTTTAAATAAATATGTTTTATATTAATGAAAATGATAAACGTTTCATACATTTTATGTAAAATAGAACTACATATAAATATATGGATTTTATTTTCACAAGTTATGAATAATATAAAATTATATTTTTTTCACTTGGTACACTGATACAAAAATACAGTTGTGACGTCATATCGTTATAGTGCTAATCGTTTTTATTAAAATTATGAATGAAAATTTTTATATTTTAAAAATATTTTGTTACAAAATCATTTAAAATTAGTCATATTTTTATATGACAATATATATGCAATTTTTTTTTTTAGTACCGAACCCCATTCAAATAAAAATGTATAAATACATAAATATATTATACCCACTAGTAAATTGGGTATTTATACAGATTTCGACTATGTCATTTTCCGGAAGTTTATATTTTTGATCGAAAAACAATATCGAGTAATTTTTTAAGATTATAAATGAAAAGAAAAATGTTTTGAACCAGATTCAAACCTGAGTTATGCAAATTATAACCAGTTTGTAAAATTTAAAACACCCATCTATATAATAATTGATCTTCTACAATTATAAATGACACCAAAATATTTTTGATATGTAAAATTTGAAATGTGTTCCCTTAATTTTATGATATCCTAGATCTAATTCGATACAACTTTTTACTCTTCAACATTTTTTTGTTGACTGAATAAATTATAAATTTCACTAAAAATAAAGAAAAAATTATACCTACAATTTTGATAGCCCGATCTTATCCAAATATCATTTACTCACCCATATTATAAATTACACCAAAAAATATTTGTATTAAGAACTGTAGAATATAAATTTTTAATCTCGCACCCTTAATTTTGTTTTTGCCCTTTGAAATCGTTAGATTAATTTGTCATATCCATTAGGCTTTATACTCACCAGGAATTTCATTTTGAGTACGTGTATTCGATGCAATGAACAGTTGAGCACAATGTTTATCAGATCCCCAAGTCTGCTTATATACCCTTTCTTGGGACCTCGGGCTTGCCGCGTAGATCGTAACGACGACTACGTCACCAGACTGGACCATTCACACTTACACCAACACCAACAAGCCAACATAACATATAAATCATGACGACACATTACAGAACGTGTTGACAGTGCCCGATTGGAGAAATGATGAGCGTAAGCCTGTAAGCAGAAAGGCTATGCAGAGCATTCACATTTTTGATGTTATTTTCGGTTCAATCAATATTATGACTTTTTTTCAATAAAAAACGTATTTTGAATTGTATAAGAATATTACAGTATTGTCGTATCTGGGAAACAGGACTCATTTCTGAGGAACGCCAAAATTATTTCGATTTTAAATGGCACAAGCGTAGGCGCCCACAGGGGGGGGGGGTCGAAAGGGTCGGCTGACCCCCCTTTCATTTATGGACTGTATCCATTTTTAAAAATAAAATTATAATTTTATTTTTACATTTCAATGTATCATTGTATTTTTTAATAATTATTGGTAATATTTTCTTATATTTTATCTATTACTAAGTACGAAATAGCTGAAGTGTCAGAATGAGTAAATTATGTTATGTAATGTTAAATGTGTATTGCAATTATTTTTACATTATATTACATTATCTTCGGTGTTGTATTTTCTTTAATATGCCGTAGATTATTCTAATCATTTTATGATCACGTTCTTCTCAAAACTTTCACAATTATCGATTTTACTGTTATATAGAAATAAAGAAATAGAAAAGTAAATAATGAATACACATTGCATATTTATTTATATTAAAAGTACCTACGTATGATTAAGGTTGCCGTATTTTGTGAGGAGCGCGATTTAATTAACATTTAATTATACATTTTATTTTGAGCAGTTCAATAGAATAATTATATTATTACTCAGTAATATAATATTTTAATTTAATGCAACATTGTATTTTCAGATTGTCTGTTTCTGTAGTTATTGCTTATGCTCGCATCTCGCATCATAAAGCCTAGTAGAAGGGGCAATTCTACGCTTTTGCTCGTACATACGCATTTTCGTCATAAAATATTGATTTTAATTTTTTAAGAATTTGTAAAATTTGCTTCATTGTAAAGAACTCTATATTATCTTACTTTGCATTAAAACACGTTTGACCTTGAAAATTATCAAAAATTCGCCAGCGGCGCATTTTATTCTTACAACAAAAATATCGACCCACCTTGTAAAAAAGTCTGCGAGCGCCCATGGGTACAAGTAACCCTCTAGTGAACTTTCCACGCCTGCAATTAGTGCCCGTGAGGTGACGCCTGATAAACGCCCATACGGTACGAATATGTCAATATCATTAACGTCCGACTGGTAGGTATGTTATTATTATCATAACAACCCTGCTTTCAGGGTTGTTAAATACCAAATAACACCCTATACCTTGTTCCATTTAAGCCATTCAGTATTGCGGAGCATAGTCTTGACATCTCTGATTGGCTGAAATTAGAGACAAGAGACAAGTTTACCCAATGTAATATCGGCTACTTCAGATTTGCGCTGTTGCCAGTGCCATCTACTGAATGGCTTAAATGGAACATGGTATAGAGCGTATTATGAGTTGTTACTATGGTAATGTCGTCAATAAATTGATATTCACACTAGAATAAAGCCTAAAAAACAACAAAAGCATTCATAGCCTACCTACTCCGCAAATTTTATTAAAACTTTCTGATCCGTAATAAGTAGAATATTAAAAATTATAGTCTGACGTTAAACGTTGAACACACCACGGGAGTTAAACGGACAATAATGCCTTCGATCAACGTACACAGCTCGGGCCAGAGGCCCTCGAAAAGTATACTGTTGACCTCAGGCGTTATTATCCTTATAACACCCTTGATATGTTAATTACTATATCGATTCTGTGTTCAAAACAGATTGGCACATACAACAATATATGATGCCGTGATGATATATTTATTTATTATTTTTATTTACAAACAAAAAATAAATTTTAGACATAAAACTTTTGTTTTAATTCCATGAATATCACTCATAAATAGTAATTTTCGAAATTTTCATATCTAATTTCTGCAGGTACAAAACATACGAAATAAATTTTATTTACTGATTTATTTGCAGAATTTTATGCTCTACAACTTTCGTGAAGTATCTACCTCTGTTTATAGCGCAATGTGTATGACTGTCGTAATTTTTGTTCGAACACATATTGTAACCACAAAATAAAGGTGTCTAGTTTGACATTTTATATCATATGGATCCATTATTTTATAAATATTTGATTTTATTTAGTTTTTGTAGAGATTTTTAATTTATACGCTGAAAATTATGAAAATGAAAAAGTGATGTTTATTTTATTAGGAAACCCGTACAAAATATTTTCAAATATAGAAGGGCTAATTTTCAAAATAAATCAATTAGTAGAAACATTCGAAACAAATTATTTAAAAAACACATTTCTGGCACGATATAATTTCCAAAAAGTAACATAAGTTAAGACATATTCTTAACTTAAAATTTAATCCATATAGCGACCACTAGCAAAAACATGAAGATTATCTTGCCATTGAGGTATTCCATTCTATGCATTTGAAGATCGTATTTAAGTAAAACGCATTATAAAAAATCTGGTGTGACCAACACAATACCTCCCGCCATTTACAGCCCAGGTCACAAATAAGATTAAGCTAATCCTTATTTTTGGACTAGCGAATTTTAATCTAATTTTGACAGTTTGTTTCTTAAAATATAGTCTAATCTAATCCAAGTAACTACCTTTTTTGATAATAAAATGAAGAGTAAATTTTAAATATCGGGATAGAATAGAATTCACTAATCCAAAAATGAGGATTAGCCGATTAGCTTAAACTTTTTTTGTGAATCGTTATTTTTTATTAATCTAAACACATATGTACATATTTATTCATGCTGGAAACTGTATTGATTTCCTTTCCTATTGTTCTATTTACTTTTTTCTTTTTAAAACGTTACTATCATTAATTTGAAATGATTAGTTCTTTGACAGTGACATTTATCTGTCAGTTACATATATTTGAATAACTGCGTAACCATGCAAGGAGTTTTGTTTGTTTAAAGCGTATGCTCCGGGATTAAATTATACAAAATTTTATAAATTTATCCTAAAATATGTAGAAAAAGTATTAATGCAAATCTGCAGAAAATTTAATAATCATTAATGTTTATAATAACATTAATCTCGAAAAAATAACATTTAAAGGTATTTTTCTTTGCCATTTCGGATTATCCGATTTACTCCAAAATCTGATGGGCTCTTTGTATATTAGAAAAAATTCGAAATACAAGCTTTCAAAATTTTCTGAATGATAATATTTGAGGGCGAAGGATCCACACATACATATACACATAAACACAGATATCAGCGTGATAATATTAAAATTGGATTCTAGGGACCTCAAACGTGTTCATTTACCAAAATCTCGATATGCGATTTTTAGCACAATCTCGCTACAACCTCTAAATCGACAATGTCCTATTTTGCGCTCTTAATACACAATAGTTATTTTGTCATGTTCCATATAAATTTCTATAGCATATCTTATATGTACAATAAATATAATAAGGTTGGTAACACTGCATTTGCATGAAATGGTATATGTAAAGGAGGCAAAACGGTAACAATCCTAAGATACAGACCTCAGAAATTGTATGACAAGATCTAAAACATAAGCTAGCTCACATATACACCTACGAGAATGTGGTTCAGAATAAACGTAGTGTGCTTGACTTCGTTGTCTATGATGAACGATTGAGGAGTATGGTAGTAGATACGCGTGTGAAACGAGGCGCTGAACTGGGTACGAATGATCATTATTTGGTTGTATCGCGAATGCGGTTGAATAAATTTTGGCGAAAGAAGGTGAAATGTTCTGGGAAAATGTTTCGCGTAAAATCCTTTGCTCTTTTGAATGAAGATGTCAGAATGCAGTTTGTTGAAAGATTGAATGAATCCTTGCCCGAATGTGAGTCTAAATTTGATTGTAATATAAATGAAGTTTGGTTGAAATTTAAGGATTCACTCCTCAAATGTGCAAAAGAAGTTTGTGGTGAAAGCAGATTAGGCTCTTGTCCGAAAAATGCATGGTGGAATGATCAGGTGAAAGAAGCGATTGCTGAGAAAAAGAGAGCATATTTGAAGTTTTTAAATGTTAAGGATTTGCCTGGGCGCTTGCGAGAAGAATGTTTGTTAGAGTATAGAAGGAAGAATAAATGGGTGAAGCAAGTGGTGAGAGAAAGTAAAAAGCGATTTGATGACTTATTGAGTGAAAGATTGACAAATGATTTTAGTACGAATAAGCGGCTGTTTTGGTTGAGTGTGAAGAGACTGCGGAGTGGAAGTGGTCGAGTTGTGAAAGCTGTTAGAAGTGCGAATGGAGAGTTATTGTGGGATGAATCAGATGTGAGGAATAGGTGGTGCGAATATTTTAAAGGTTTGTATGGAGGTGAGATTGAGAGGGACGATTGTAGTGAAACTGGTAGTGAAAATGATAATGAAGATGATTATGATATAGATGAAAGTGATGTATGTGATGCATTGGGGCGTGTAAGGAATGGTAAGGCTGCGGGTTTGGATGGGATTACAAATGAGATGTTGAAATATGGAGGAGAAAAAGTATTTGAATGGTTAATTTATTTATTTAGATTTTGTTTGAAACGTAGTGTGGTCCCTGATGATTGGAAAAAAGCTGTTATTTGTCCATTATTCAAAGGCAAAAGCAGTTCGAGTGAATGTACGAATTTTCGCGCGATAAGTTTGTTGAGTGTAGTCGGGAAACTTTTTGGTAAGGTTTTAATTCATAAGGTGCGAACCTTAACAATTTCAAAAATTAGTGACGTTCAGGGTGGCTTTTTGCCTGAGAGGGGATGTGTCGATCAATTGTTTGCTCTTCGTACGATTGTTGAGAAGTCACTTGATAAGAACAAGAAGGTGTTCTGTGGCTTTCTTGATCTAAAAAAGGCGTATGATAGTGTTCTTCGAGATACTTTGTGGGATGTACTCAGGGAGTACGGCGTGAATGGAAACTTGCTGGGAGCGATTCGTGCATTGTATGAGGGTAGTGAGGCTGCTGTAAGAATAGATGGTAGGTTGAGTGATTGGTTTCGTATAAATGTTGGTGTGAAACAGGGCTGTGGTATGTCTCCGTGGTTGTTTAATTTGTATATGGATGTGTTGTTGCGGAGAGCATTGAGTGAAATAGATGGTGTACAAATTGGTGAAAGTATTGTGCCTGCGTTAGCGTATGCGGATGATGTAGTTGTTTTAGGTGAAAATGAAGAGCAACTCAGAAGAATGATAGAGAGAATACATGTAGTTGGAAGAAGTATGAATCTGGAGTTAAATGTTGATAAATCCAAGGTGTTAGTATTTGAAAGGAGTAAATTGGTGACTATGTGCAATGTGTTGGTGGATGGAGTGAAACTGGAGCAAGTGAATGAGTTTGTATATTTGGGTAGTATGATGTCAAGGGATGGTCGAATTGATAGGGAAATTGAAAGGAGAGTGAGTGCGGGGTGTAAGGTAATGGGTGCTCTGGGTATGTTTGCTCGAAACGTAAACGTATCTAGAGAAGCTCGTTTAAGTGTGTATAATGGAGTGCTAGTGCCTGCTTTGATGTATGGAAGCGAATGTTGGGCATGGACGGGAAAGCATAAAAAGAGAGCGACTGCCGTGGAAATGAGGTATTTACGTGGAGTATGTGGATATGTAAGACGGGATCGCGTGAGGAATAATTTGGTGTATGAAGAATGTATGGTTAGGAAGAATGTTGTTAAGAGAGTAGGAATGAGCCAGTTGAGATGGTTTGGTCATGTGGAGAGAATGAAGAGTGAACGGCTTGTTAAGCGTATATATCTTGGTGAAATTGAGGGTGTTCGATTGCGTGGCCGTCCAGTGTGTAAGTGGATGGATGTGATTGATAAGGTACTAAAAGAGAGAAAGTTTCCGAGTGGGAAGAGAAGAAGAGCGTGTATGAATGCGATTATGAATGTGGCCGAAGCGAAAGAAATGTGCTTAGACAGGAATGTGTAGCGAAGGATGATTGTTTCGTAACTATTATTGTGGTCCGGATGCGGTATTTCGCTACCGAAAATCGGTCACTTTAATATGTTAAGAGCGAGGAATATATGTTGTACCTATGATGTCAGGTTAGTAAGAATGTTGTTGAAAGAGAGACTGATTATTTTTTGGATGATGTTATTGTTATTCTTTCGGGTTTGTGCTAACCCACTAAGTGGGAAATGCGTGATTTTATGTATGTATGTATGTATGTATGTATAGAAATACATCGAAAAATAATTGAATTTAGTATTATTGTCTTATTTCTAAAATCGACTTTACGGTATGCTGCACTGAGAAAAAGATATAATTACGTGAACTGTAAATTTATTTGTTACAAATAAATCCTAAGCTTGAATAGATCCAAATATATCTACAATTGAAGCAATGTAATTATTTATTTGAAGCATTTATTTGTCTCAAATAAATATATATTGAGATCAATTATATCTTCTATTTCATGAGAACTATGCATTTATTTACGTTAAAAATTATTTTAATTGCGCTAAATTTATTTCATTATTATTGGATATATAATAATTTATTTGAACCAAATTTAAATATCTACCTCTCATAACCTCTCCACTCTAAATAGATTAAAATTGAAGGAAAATAATTAAATAAAGACTAGTACATTTAATTTATTCGTACACCATATTTTTATTAACACACAAATTTAATCCTTATCTATATTAATGTACATATTCACTACTTTTTAGCACACGAATGAAAAACAAATCGCCAGAAATGAACTCTGTCACAAATGAGCACCACCATAAACAAGATGCAACGCACAACAAATGAACAAGTCCATACAAGTCACACTTCACTTAAAATCGTCATTTGACAAATAGAACATCGTTCACTCAATGGAAATATTATTTTGCCACAAATAATATTTATTTGTGACAAATAAATATAGATTCATACAATAAAAACTAATTTTCATTGTAATTAAGATAAAGTTTACACAAATATATTATGAATTTAATTCTAAACAATTACATACTCGTATTTGTAAGAAACAAATAAATATTTCAGAAAATTATAAATTTATTTATTAAAAATCTCAATTTTAAATGCTAAACATAAATATATTAGTTTATTTGAGAAAATTAAATTTAATTTAAATGAAATAAAGGACGGTGAAATAAATAATATAACTGAATGAATAAAATACATTTCATATTAAAGATTAAATTGTATTTGTTCCAAAGTTGCAATAATTGAATGAATGAAGTACCCCTTAATTATGAATATTTATTTGCTAAAAACCAGTCATTTTTCTCAGTGTGCCATGTTGCAAGAGTACGAGAAGGATACCCTATCTCTTCTGTCTCTTTTCGTAATTCACCTTTCGATTTTAATAAAATTATATTAAAAGTATTTGGTTTTGTTTCATTTTTTTTCTTAGTTGACTTTATATACCCTTTATAATTTAAAACAATTTGACGTTGGAAAAACGATTTTTTCTTTGTTGAGAATGGCGCTTCATAAAAGTTAGCCCCGGCCGGCAAAATGTCTTAAGTCGGCACTGCCCACAAGTTATCTTTTTCTAAATTTTATTGACAATAATTATTTGAGGTTATTGAAGAATTGCTTGGAAGTTTACTGAATATAAGAACTGAAAATTGACCTCAGTAAAACTAAATATAAAAATTGATTTAGCTCAACTGAAACTGAAAATGAAATTATGTTAAATTTACAAAGAAACAAATTATTTAAAACTATAAAAACTGATTTATTTTGGTACTCATAATAACAATAAAAAAATTAATGTACATTAGATTCACAGAGATGATATGAAAAATTTAAGTGATAAAATACATAAATTATTATGTACAAAGTTCACAACAATATTTAGTTACTTATTACACCCTAATGATGGAGAAGACTAGAGTATCCCAATCCAGAGACTCCATGGCCCAAACTGCCCAATCCAGAGTAGGAGACTCCATGGCCCAGACTGCCCAATCCAGAGTAGGAGACTCCATGGCCCAGACTACCCAGAGAGCCATAGGAAGCCAGGGGAGCTGCGTAGGAATGCGCCGACAGAGCGGGAGCAGCGTAGGAGATGGATGGGGCGGCAATGGAATGAGAGATTGCTGGGGCACTCAACAGGGCTGGGGCGGCGTACGAGGTGTGGGCTAATGCTGGGGCGGCGTACGAGGTGTGGGCTAATGCTGGGGCGGCGTACGAGGCGTGGGCTAACGCTGGGGCGGCATAAGCGGCGGAGGCATACGCCGGAGCAGCGTAAGAGATGGATGGAGCGTGAGCGATAGCTGGGGCATAGGCCGGGGCTGCGATGGAGTGACTCAGCAGGCTACCGTGAGACAGTCCCAGGTTGAGACCGTGCCCCAAACTGAGGGCTGGAGCGGCATAGCCCGCAGTACCCAAGCCAAGAAGTCCACGTTTTTCTTGTTTCTTCTCCTCGGCGGCGCAAGCCACGGCGACGACGGAAAGAATGACAATCTAGAGAGGAAGAATATTGTTATTATTAAAATGTTTTAGCTGTTATGAAATCAATTGAATGAATAAGTATACGGTGTACCATTGGCGGACTGGGAATTTTATATTTATCTGGCATCCCAGCGTCCCGTCACAAACTTAACGGCCACTTAGGGTGACTATACGCTTGTACCGTAACGCTCGAGGCGACGCCAATCGGCCGAAAATGCAATATTTGAGCTGAGAGCTGACACAAGTATGTGTATTCAATAGGATTTACATGTTATTATAACTTTAAAAGATTTTATCATCGATAATGATTACTGTGTTCAATAGGAATAATTAAGATAAAAGGAAGGTGATTATGCTGCGCTCAAAATTTATCAAATTTTGAAAGTAAAAACCCAGAATTCTGAAATTTGATCAGTTGAATAATATATTAATAAGTAATTTCAATAGAAGAAACAGTTCTTCTATCACTTAAATATTTTAACAAGTAAAAAATAATTAGTAACTAAACTTGAAATTATAGTTCAGTCGTATCCATGGTTTAATTTAATCAAAAAACTAGGACGTACAATTTTACAAGATAATGCAGCTTTGAATATATCATAAATTAAATTGTATTAGAATTAAAGAAAAATTCGTGATTAGCCATTTTCATTATTGTAATCAAAGTTCCTTTGTTGTAATTATATAAGTATTGCTTTATTGTAATCAAATCAAAGTTCCTGTTTTTTTAAGAAAGCTGAGGGACTCTAATCAGTTGGACATATTCAGTAAATTATCTACAAAGGATACATCTTTGATATACATATATGTTCATATGTCCCGATTATACTAAAAACATAGAGTAACGATACAATTATTGTAATAATTTTTCCGTATGATTAGTCGTTTTCTTTATTAGAGAGACACATATTCACTATTATCTCCAGCCATATGATACAAATTGGATGTGTGCATTTGCCCCGATTAAACTATAGTTCTATAAAAACATACAAGTGTTATAATAATTTTTTGTATTATTAGCCATTTTCATTATTGAAATCAAATTTTCTTTATTGCGAAACATCTTTTTTAACAGTTATTTCGTAGATTTAAAATAAAAAGTTTGTCTTTTGGGAATTACAGGCCCTTGGTAAATCCAGTAGTTTCCTTGGCCTAAATTAGGTATTGGTCTTATCTCAAATTTGACAAAATTGGACTGAAGTTTCCTTCTTATCAGTCAATGTAATTATTGCTTTTTTCTTCACCTAACATATTTTAAAATTAATTATTAATTAGACTAATAATATCTACATTATTTTACCTTAATTTCAACATTATAAAAATATTTTAATGTGATCTATTGCCAAGAGCTCCTGAAGTTTCTCTTAAAACGCCACCTTAATTTTCGCGAATTATTTTCAATAATTTTCTTGACTTTAGAAACTTAATAGCTTTCCACTAATTTTCTACCTTTACTTTTACTTTTATTTCGAAAAATATTCAAGTTTACGTCTTCAAAACCACAAGTAATTGTAACTGACATTTTCCGGGCTTTTACAATGATTATTTATGTATTCGTATCCAACTAGTAAGTAACAATGATCAGCTCAAAGATGCTTATCGCTTCCAATAGTCGGCGCTGCCGTCGCTCAAAAAGGAACGGTACAAGCGTATATTCAGAGGAAAGCAGACAGTTTTGCCAATGTGTAATGGTACCAACATGTAAAAATCTCGCGATGTCCCTCTGTTTAAAACTTTGATTAAATTGATTGTTTTTGAACAACAAAAAATGGATGATTACAATAAAGAAAATTTAATAACAATAATGGAAATGAATAATGCAAAAATTGTGATTAAAATAATTATTTAGAGTTGCCAGAAGTTCAAAATGTATTAAGTGAACAATTCAAAAAAGATAAATTAAATAAAAATAAATAAAATGAATATATTATCACGGCATATTACTCATTGCTGGATGTGCCAATCTGCTTTGTACTCAGATATCGGCAATAATGATGACATATTTATACCGTGCGGGTGTTTACCAGGCGTCACCTCACAGGCACTCATTGCTGGCGTGGAGAGTGCATCACAAGCGTGAATGTTGTATCATTTAAATTTTTATATATTTGGCGTCAGTCGGGATCGAACCCGGTTCCCCAAACTCGCGTCCAGGCACTCAAGCACGCGGCCACGAGACCCCTTAAGTACTTACTACTTTATAATAATATTAATCTAGCCCAAATGAAGTCGTACAATTTAATTTTATTTCTTCCAGATTTTGAAATGTTACAATGTATCTACAATCTAGTTTTGAGGCAAATTCTTCAAAAGCTCCAAAATTTCTAATTATTATCGCCACTTTCATTATTTTATTGTCCGATCAGATGTCAATTGTTAAGCTCTTAATTTAAATTATCAATATTAAAATCTTTTTAATATCAGATTTAACTTATCAGTTAAAATTTAATTAGATGTAATTAATGATTTAGAAAAATAGTAAGCAAATTAATTTGAAGATAATAATTTGAGATAAATCTGTATAATTCCTATATAAATATGTAATATAATTATGCAACAAACCTACAACAGAGCACTTAAGGTTAAGCAGATTTCGGCTATGTATCATTTTCCAGGAGCTTAAAACATGGAATATTATTTTTAGACTAAATTAAAATGCTAAGAGCCGAATTCAAATCTGAGTTATCTAAATTGCAAACAATATCAAAATTCAAAATTAAAGTTCAGAAATTTTAAATTTAAAATATGAATCTAAAAATAATTATCTTCTACAATTGTAAATTTCATCAAAAATATTTTTTGTTAAGTACAATTTTGAATGTCTCCATTAATGGGGTATGTAACCAAATTTTTACATAATATGATACTAAACAAAAAAATAAAATATCCGTATTTTTTACATCGATTAATTAGTCGTACATTACGAGAAAATCATTATTAAAAATTTGGGAAAGGGATTTGTGACGTGACAATGGTAGAAGCGTGAAAAAAGACGGTTAGACTGGGAGAGGAGATAGTTACAGCCAGATGTGACCATACCACACCCTGCCACACCTACCACAACTTAAACGCGACGCTGATAGGCTCATTTATAACTGTCTCTTTCCTTCTCGCAGTCTATCTGTCTTCGTCCACGATTCTAACATACTTACGGCATATATCCCTTCTCCAAAACATTAAATTGTTAATAATAAGATTATTACAAATTAATGTTTAGTTTTTATTATTATAATGAGAAGCTACAGTGGTTAGTTTTTAGATTTTATGACATATACATTGAAATTCGGACACATATCCCATTTTGATAGCCAGGATCTAGTTCGAGATATGTTTTTCAAGATTTTCTTCTTGACAGAAAAAATTATATATTTCACAAAAAATGAAAAATTGCACACATAATTATAATAGCACGATCTTATCAGAAGTAATATCACAACACTTCCTGATTTTATCGATAAATTTTTATTTTACACGAATTTTTTTGCTTAAGTGATTTAGAGCTTAAGCAAAAAGAATGAGTGCTTAAAAATAAAAGTTTATCTGAGAAAATCAGAGAGGTCGTGTGGTATTTGGTGAGATAAATTCCAAAGACAACGCAAAATGAAACAATTTAATTATTATTATTATTTTATTTTTAAATTTGAAATATTAATTATCACACTGACAGTTATAAACAATAACAACTGTTTATTTACTTGGTAGCGGAAAATTATCGGGGTAACGCAGTTTATCATAAGTGGTAAATTTTTACCGGAAAAATTTTCAGATTGTTACGAGAGCTGGTTATCTAGCAATTTATTGAGTGTCATTGACAAAAAAATCACGAGTTGTTAGCCGAGTTATTTTTGATCAATGTCACGAGATAAATTGACAATAGGCTCGAGTAAAGCAATCTGAAACTTAACCACGAATTGTATTCGAATGACTATTTCCAAAATAAAAATCAGGTAATCATTCATACATTTTTTTCTTGACAAAAATCTTCTAATTTTTATTGTGTTTGAGGTGTTATATTTAAGTTTGCTTTTTCAACGTTTTAAATAGATGCCTGTCCGAATCGACTCGTTTTTCATAAAAACTGATAACACTGAAAATATACACATTTTGACAGGTATGTAAACAGTATGTTTCTAAAACGTCAAAAAATTGTCGCTTATCAAAACTCACTTACTTGTAAAAATACATCTATTGGCTTAAAGGGTGCGAAATTTTTTTTATGACTTGGTAACTATGTAGAATCCTTAATTTGGATTGGCTTATAAATTTATGAGTGAAATAATCAGTATAATGCTATTCCCATTGGTTGAATTTTCAAGTGTTTTGAATCATGATTGGTTAAAAACTAGTTGTTGGAATTTATTATCCCTAAATTAGTTCTCGTGTCCAAATATCCTATATACCCCAAAATTACACCAAAAAATATTTATATTAAGAACGGTAACGGTACAAATACAAATGTCACGCCCTTAATTTTATCCTTGCCCTTCGAAATAAACCTTTAGATCAACTTATCGGATTCAATCACTTTTTATACTCACCAGGAATTTCATGTTGAGTGAGTACGTGTATTCGTTGCGTTGAGCAGTTGAGCACAATGTCTACAAGATCCCCGAGTCAGCTTATATACCCTTTCTTGGGACCTCGGGCTTGTCGTAGTTCATAACGATGCTACGTCACCCGAACTGGACCACTCACACCAACACCAACAAGCTAGCCGAAAAACGGCGTACGCACACACACCCAGAAGCAAAAGGAGGTGTATGTGTGTGGCGTAATGTGTTTCGTAAGCTGTGAGTTCTTTCTAAAGATCAAATGCACAGATCTGTTTCCTGTAGGTCCACGGTCAATGACAATAACGTTGGGAAATACTTGACATGATATAACTGCAAGCGTCCTTTCATTTAAAAATGATGCAGTTATTGAATTTAGTAACGAGAATCTATTCAATAAGTGACTACTAAATAATGTATTTGACTTTCAAAATCTTGAAGTTAGCAGTAGGTATCTATTATAAACTACTATGGCAGTTGCATCGCTTGTAGTTAAATTTTTGGTTAAATTAACAATATCGTATCGAAATACTATCAAATTTCGATATTCATTTTTTTGTTAACCTGTAGTTAAGGCTGCTCCAGTTAAACTTAGTTCCATAGTAAATTTAAATAAATGAATGAAACATCCCACCTAGCATGTAATATACTATCATACGTAATATAACAAGTGATATGATTATCATCGATGATATTCTCGAGTGAAACCGAGTTGCAGAAATGTGCTGCTTCGGTTTCACGAGCAATATCTTCGATTATTAATTATATCATGAGCTTATCAGGCCTATTTTGTTAAAAATTAACCACTGGTTAAATTTTCCAACCAATCAAGTATATTGACATATAACAAAAAAAGGGATTTTAGTTGCCAAATCAATACCTATTGGATAAAAAATTTAACCAGTGATTAAAAATTAACTACTGAGTTTCAGAATAGGCCTGTATATTTAATGAGACAATATAATGAATTTTTGTGACACATTATGTGTGCTGCTAACATAACTTTTAATATATTGTATTACAACATGGTTAATTTGACAATTGCCTTATTATTTTCATCTTTGTTGATGTCAATCCAACGATTATCGCACATATTTATACTCAAAATTAACTGTCAATGTCAAATAAAGAAAACAAATCGCTTAGTAACGAATATAAATAAGATGATAATTTCTTTGTTTTTTATCATCGCTGTGATACACATGTAACTATGGAGATTCTGAATATTGATTGGCGGAAAACATGTCACGTGGCTCATGAATTATATTCTCAATGAAATATGAATAAAATTTAAAATTTTACAGTGCACAATAGTGGATTCCACCATTTTTACCTCCCGCTACCCTTGGTAAGGGAGGTATAGGGATTGTGCTAAAAATCGCATATAGAGATTTTGGTAAAGGACCACGTTTTAAGGTTCCTAGAGTACAATTTTAACATTTTCACGATGATGTCTGTGTGTATGAATGTATGTATGTGTGTGTGGATTCTCCACTCTAACTCAAGTACTATCGTTCAGAAAATTTTGAAATCTTGTATTACGAACTTTTTCTATATTGGAAAGAGCTTATTAGATTTTGGTGTAAATCGGATAACCGGAAGTGGCACTTTACTAGAAGCTCAAAATAGTTTTTCTTCGAAAAATACCTTTACATGATATTTTTTCGAGACTAATCTTATTATAAAAATTTAAGATTATTAAATTTTCTATAGCATTGCATTAATACTTTTTCTATATACTTTATGGATAAATTTATAAAAATATCTATAATTTAAATCCCAGAGCCTACGCTTTAAACAAACAAAACGCAGTTATTCAAATGTGTGTAACTGACAGATAAATGTCACTATCAAAGAACTAATCATTTCAAAATAATATTAGTAACGTTTTAAAAAGAAAAAAGTAAATAGAACAATAGAAAAGGAATTCAATACAGTTTCCAGCATAAGTAAATATGTAGGTATGTATTTAGATTAATAAAAATTACCGATTCACAAAAATGTTTAAGCTAATTCTCATTTTTGGATTAGTGAATTTTATTCTATCCCGGTATTTAAAATTTAATCTTCATTTTATTATAGCTCCAGTGGCTCAATGGTTAGAGCAACGCCTCATGTCATGAGTGCCCTCGGGGCTCTGGGTTCGAATCCCACTAAGGCATGGATGTGTGTGAATGCGAACCCACTCTGTAATTGGGATTTAATCCTGTTGAGGGGTTTAAAAAAAGGTAGTTATTTGGATTAGGTTAGACTATATTTTAAGTTTTAAGAAATAAACTGTTAAAATTAGAGTAAAATTCGCTAATCCAAAAATAAGGATAAACTTAATCTTTTTTGTGACTCGGGCTGTAAATGGCGGGAGGTATTGTGTTGGCCACACCAGATTTTTTAATAGATAGATCTATAGAAATTTGCAAATTTTTTCATCAGAACGTGTAAGTAAAACTAAGGCTATTAGTGAAAATCCTGTGAAAAAATTCCTGTTAGTAAGCGAGTTATGGTCCCCCAAAGTTTAAAAATATAGATGTGACGTCACGAATATAAGTTTTTATATAAAACTGTTTTCTCCGTGAATCTAAAATGTTCTTGAAATGTATACTGTTTTTAAATTATATTTCTAAATAATAAATTAATATTATAACACTGCACAAGTCTACATGCTTTATAATTGCAAGTGTATCAAAATTATTAAGTTTAATGCAAGAAATTTATATTGAAATAAAAACTGTTTGAGAATTGCAGTACTGGACTGGTAGCCACGTGTCCGCTATTTGAATTTGTCTACTTCCATTGGTAGTAGACTCAACCCCCTAACTCGGTATTCGTTATATATTTATAGGTGGTCTTTGGGTCGCCAATCAAAATAATATATATATATATATATATATATATATATATATATATGGATTTCATATGAGTGACGAGCTGCTAGAACAAAAACCCCCTTATTTCTGAAGTATTTCAATTATATCATTTTATTTCTTTATTAATATTCATTATGATGTATGGAAGCGAATGTTGGGCATGGACGGGAAAGCATAAAAAGAGAGTGACTGCCGTGGAAATGAGGTATTTACGTGGAGTATGTGGATATGTAAGACGGGATCGCGTGAGGAATAATTTAGTGTATGAAGAATGTATGGATAGGAAGAATGTTGTTAAGAGAGTAGGAATGAGCCAGTTGAGATGGTTTGGTCATGTGGAGAGAATGAAGAGTGAACGTCTTGTAAAGCGTATATATCTTGGTGAAATTGAGGGTGTTCGATTGCGTGGCCGTCCAGTGTGTAAGTGGATGGATGTGATTGATAAGGTACTAAAAGAGAAGAAGAGCGTGTATGAATGCGATTATGAATGTGGCCGAGGCGAAAGAAGTGTGCTTAGACAGGAATGTGTGGCGAAGGATGATTGTTTCGTAACTATTATTGTGGTCCGGTTGCGGTATTTCGCTACCGAAAATCGGTCACTTTAATATGTTAAGACTGAGGAATATATGTTGTATCATGATTTCAGGGGGGCAATTCTTGAAAAATGAGATGTCAGTGATATTTGACAGAAGTGAGAAAAAACGTCACGTAGTGAGATTTTTTCTTTAATTGAAATAATTTTGTCGTCTCACCACTTCACATTTCATCTCACTACGTGAAAATTATCTCCCCACCTTTTTGGTGGTGAGAATCAATGTCTCTCGCTTATGTTATATAGAAATTTGATTTAATAATAAATTATATTAATTAATATTATAAATAAAATTATTACAAATATCATGGTTGACGAAATAGAAGTAGCTGCTGCTTTAAAGCATTTGGAAAATACAGAAATTACTTTTCGAACCAAATTTTTGAAATATTATTTCGGCTGAATAATAATTTAGTGGATCGCTTGGGTGACAATTTAAACCAATCAACCAAGTCATAGATCAGCATTAGGGTTTCCAACAAAAAAATTAACTACTTTACGTTTTTTGATTTGCGGGTATTCAGCTTGGTGTGGGAAATGACATACATTTAGCTATAACTACAGCCCGATTTAAATATTTTACATATACTTATACAATACAAATACGTTTATACGTAGTATGGCACATTTTATTTGTAGTTATCCGATTACGGCAATAATAATAAATAGTTAATATACGGAGACGTACGGACTCAAAATTCAATAAATCTAGAAAAAGTAGTTGCGTATGGCAACATTATCAATACCAGCTAAAATGAAAATAAGAATATCACGGTAAATATGTAAAGGTTATCAAAGAAGAGTGCAATATAGTACTGTCAATGTCAAAAATCACACTTTCATGTCAAATTTTTCACTTGCTAAATCATGGCCATTTAGATAGGCGAAATATATCTCACTTTGTTTCGGGAATTAAAAAAGTGAGAAAATATGAAATGAGATGAGAGTGAGATGAAATTTTATGTCACCTTGTGAGAAAATTCTCATATTTCAAGAATCGGTATCCAGGTTAGTACGAATGTTGTTGAAAGAGAGACTGATTTTTTTTTTGATGATGTTATTGTTATTCTTTCGGGTTTGTGCTAACCCACTAAATGGGAAATGCGTGATTTTATGGATGTATGTATGTACTTTCACTTTTTTTTACTAATTTGTCTTAATTCGATTGAGCTGTAATCCCCTATTATTAATGATATTTTAAAACTCGGAAGAAAAATATTCAAGCCTAATAGCGATAATGCATAATTCCGGAACAGTGTGTTTGTGTTGCAACCACATGGAGATGTGCTGATGTGCAATGCTTGTCTACAGGTTCAAGGACATAATTTTGAGCAAATTTTGTAAGAAAATATTGTGCTATTAAATTTTATACAACAAGATTTTAAAATTGATTCATATTTTATTGTTATTAACCAACACGGCAGTTACGCCTTCTCATGCATATATCTATAAAACGAAGAATTTGTGAAATTTTGTTTAGGTACTTACATGAACTTGTTCACTTGTTTTTAAGTTCTTTATATAAATATTAAGTTTAAATGCATTATTTATTATATAATAGCACTATAAAATTTTGAATGTTACAGTTTTGAACATTAAAATGTAAATTTGATATTATTAAAGTTTCTCGTATTACGCTCTATTTTAGAATCATAATGACATGTTACTTCATCAAAGGGATTTAAATGTCAAAAAATATTATGTAAGATATTTGTACGAATTCATTTTATGAGCCAAGCCCAATGTTTAAGAAATGGTACAAGTATCATAAAATTCTTGACGTTGCTAATCAAAGATGGAACTTACTTTATGAACAGTGCATTGCGTGCCTTTTTTGTATAAGCCTATATTTTGACATGTATTATATGTTTTGATTATTACGAACAATTAGAATTGTCTAAAATTCAAAAAGGAGTAAAATTAAAGTAAACAGATGCAAATATTTTTTAAATTCTTTGACAGTTTAAAATAATGAAAAACAAATGAAACGTCAGCTAAACGTCAAAATATATCCTCAAACAAAGAAGGCAACAATTGTCATGGAAAACAGATATAGGGCATCCAGCCAGTCAATGGGTTTACGTCATCGTTTAGGGATTTTTGAAATTTTCTTTATATTTTTAAATACATATATTTTGTTAACGGTATTTTATTGGTTTTTCTATTATTATTATGTATTTCACACCATCAATAGAATTACGTTTGGAAATATTATTAATAAATAAATTTTGTTAATTTTTATAAAATGACGTTTGATTATTTTTTTTATTATTGGCAATTCTGAACATTCATATTACTAAATATTATGTGTCTACCGTATATACTATTATTCACGAAAGATGACTATTCAAGGTCATTTGTTCGAAGAAATAATACACATCACTTTACAGCAGTATCTTGGCAACATTTTGTATTAGAAAGAGAAAGATTATTTGACATATGTCCATTTAATTTATGTGGTGGGACAGATATACATAAATAGTGGCATTACTTTTTAACACATTATAAATAATAAGGACGTATGTCGTAGAATTACAGATACCTAATTATCTACTACACTGCCCTCTGTGCTAATATTTACCCAGTGGCGTTGCCGTTTAAATCTAATTATTATTACTTTTATAGTTTTAGTTTATAGTTAAGATTTTATGGAGCAAACTCCTCATAAGAATATAATGTAAAAGCGCGCTCCATAAAAGCGTTTTTATTATAAAAGTGCGCTCAGAATACGGGCCTTATGTTTTTGTATTTTGCAAAAACATAAGTGAAGAACATAAATCTTTCAGAAAGGCATTATTTAGAACAAAATATAATTTTCAAATAAATTACTCTTATTTTTTCAGTTAAAATGTGTCCATAAATATTTCATGTTGCACGCCTATGCTTTATCTGCAAGAAATATTATATCAGACGGCTCACAAATGACCTTGAATAGTCATCTTTCGTGAATAATAGTTTACTTCTCAACCTGTATTGAAATTAAGTTATTGTGATTTTTGGATGGATTATTCCATTCTTAAACTAAAATACTATACTCCCTTTTCCGATTATTTCTAAGATTATACTTACCGAAGAACGAAAATCATTTTAAGAAAAGGTAAATATCACCAATAAATTATAAACATAACAATGACGTTGACACATAAAATGTCAAACCTAAAATTCAGATATTTCACATTTCACAAGGTGAGCCATAAGGGCACTAAATGTGTTAGTAAGACAAAAATGAAGCTATTGGGCATACCTATATATATATATATATATATATATATATATATATATATATATATATATATATATATATATATATATATATATATATATATAAAAGATAGAGATAAATATACGATTACTAGTTATCTTGCGGTTTAGAAATCAATGACGTGAAGCTCAAGTGATCGTTATCGATGTATAATAGCTTATTTCTTCCGGTAACAATGTTTTGTATTTATGGAGGCAATCTTCAGATCATATTTCAATCCGTTTTACATGCTCATGTAAACTTATTAACACATGACGTCATTGTTTCTAGTGATATTATATTTATGACCTAAACCCATTGACTGGCTGCATCCCTATAGTACAGAGCAACCTTGTCCAAAAAGTGACTTTTTGAGTGCCTTTTACTTCGCGCACGGCATGTCGCTCTGTTAAGAAATGAACCACTTTGCGCACGCAAAATAGGCACGAAAGAAAAGGTCACTTTTTTGGCAAGTTCGACAAAAAAACTATTTTCTGTTAGACACCAATGTTACGGATTCTAGTATTAATCCTATATATTATTACTATTATTATTTTATAAGAAACAGTTTCCATGAAATTTAAACCTAAATAATATCAAATCTAATCTAAATAATACAAAAGCGTAATCGTAACATCCGTTGTAAAATTTAAAAGTCAATATCACCTGCGTGATCTTATGCATTTTAATAAATGGAACGGAAATCTTGAATAACATTTTATTATTAGAACCATATTGAAAATTCTACTTAATTGACTCTACTCGTATTATGAAAAAATTAACTAAAAAGTAGTACGTAATCGGTATCTCGTTAACAAGTTTATTTTGATAAAGGTAGCCACCATTCTATTAATAGAGAAATTACTGTGTTGCAACTATGCTGTAGGTCTTAAAATTATTCAAGGTTTAAAGTGATAGCTGTTAATGATATATTTTTAGGGCAGAGTTTTTTTGAGCCTATAAATTTTGATTGTATTGCATTTAAATTACAAATCAATATCAGATTGATTTATATCCATGAAATAGGTTACTTATGAAATGATTTTTTTTTAAATCGCATTGAATAAAGTCAATATTATGTAAATTCTAGATAACCTCATTTTCAATTTAATTTATATTTCACTGAAATTTGTCAGATGATACCTGTTAGAAAGTAAACTGGACACAAATATTTTAAAAAATGGATTTCTTTAAATTTATTTGGTCATTTATGAAGGTCGTTGTAATGATGTATGAAATGTCAAATTTTCAGACGATATAAATTACGATCGGAATCTTTTATATCGATTTTAAGATATAAAAAATCTTCTACATTTACTTCATCTGAATTACATGCGAAAACTTGTATTCATATCAATGTTTATGATCAAAAATATTATAGTTATTGCTTTAAACATGAACATAATACATCATTTTGAACAGCTTTCATTGATTTTGTAATCTGTTAAATAATTTTATTTATATGAAGACCTATTTTTCATGCATTTCCTAACTGATCCCAAATATAATGATTTATGCGCCTACAATATTTCATTTATAAATGATTTCAATCATAATATATTACATACTAGGGTAGCACCGAAAGCCGAAAGTTTCTGCAAACTATTGATAGAAATCAAAATTTTCCAGAAATTTTTTTTTACCTCCCGCTGCCCTTGGTAAGGGAGGTATAAGGATTGTGCTAAAAATCGCATATCGAGATTTTGGTAAATTACCACGTTTTAAGGTCCTTGGAATAGTGTATGTGTGTGTGGATCCTCCACTCTAACTCAAATACTATCATTCAGAAAATTTTGAAACCTTGTACTTCGAACTTTTTCTGTAATGGAAAGAGCCCATTAGATTTTGGTAAAAATCGGATAACCGGAAATGGCACTTTACTAGAAGCTCAAAATAGTTTTTCTTCGAAAAATACCTTTAAATGTTATTTTTTCGAGATTAATGTTATTATAAAAATTAAGTTATTCAGTTGTATATAACTGACAGATAAATGTCACTATCAAAGAACAAATCTTTTCAAAATAATATTAGTAACGTTTTAAAAAGAAAAAAGTAAATAGAACAATAGAAAAGGAATTCAATACGGTTTCCAGCATAAGTAAATGTGTAGGTATGTATTTAGATTAATAAAAATTAACGATTCACAAAAATGTGTAAACTCTTCCTCATTTTTGGATTAGTGAATTCTATTCTATCCCGGTATTTAAAATTTAATCTTCATTTTATTATAGCTCCAGTGGCTCAATGGTTAGAGAGCAATGCTTCATGTCATGAGGGCCCTCGGGCTCCGAGTTCGAATCCCACTAAGGCATGGATGTGTGTGAATGTGAACCCACTCTGTAAATTGGGATTTAATCCTGTTGAGGGGTTTAAAAAAAGGTAGTAACTTGGATTAGATTAGACTATATTATAAGAAATAAAATGCCAGGTAATGGCGGGAGGTATTGTGTTGGCGACACCAGATTTTTTTTATTGTTTTTCAAAATACTCTAACCTAAATAACTAAACACATTTATGCATTCGATAAAACCAATCGGTAAAGGAAGAAATCCATTCTTCTTGAGACACTTGAGAGATCATGTTTTCGAAGGCTTCAACCGCTCCATTTGCACTTGTATATCGGAAACCACACATTATTTCCTTTAATTTAGAAAATCGGAAGATATAATAAGGTTCAAGGTCAGGACTGTATGGTGGGCGCTGCAGTAATTCCACCTTTGATTCTTTTAAATAGGCTTTAGTTTGCGCAGCAATATGTGAGGATGCATTGTCCTGATGCAATACTAGTTTACTTCGAGGCCTATTTTCACGCACTTTTTCAAACACCCGTGGCAAACAAATTGTTATGTACCAATTAGAAGTTACTGTTTTCGTATCTTCTAATGCAATATTGACAGTAGGACCGGATTTTGAGAAAAAGGAGGCAATCATTTTTGTACCAACACTTCGAACTCGTTTTACTTTGACAGGTCTGTTGGAAAGAGCCATTGAGCGTATTGTCGTTTTGTTTCAGGTTTAGATTTACCTTCGTTGTACTTTTTAAATGTTTTAATGCACCATTCCACACGATGTTGCTTTTGACCATCATTTAAATTATGAGGTATCCTACGGTAACAAACTTTCCTGCCTTTTAGATGATCGTGCAAAATTTTATTTACAGTGGTCATTCCAATACCCAAAGTAGCCCGTATAATTTTGTATGTGACACGGTTGTCTTTTTTAATCATTGTACGAATAGCAGCTATGTTTTCATCCGTAACTGCAGAAATTGGCTGATCTTCGCGTAAATTGTCATTGAGAAGAAATTTAAATTCATTGTACCAGAGGAGAAGGATTACGACAAAAGGTCGTGAAATTTTTAAACTCGCCAAAGCCTGTTGGGGCAAGTCAGAACTAAATTTCGTCGTATAGAACAACACGGGCCACTATAGCACTAGCTCTATATTAAATATGAGTGTTAAAGCTTAAGCTATGTTAATTGTTGTAGTAATAAGCAGATTCGCAGTATTGTCCATTCAAAAATTTTCCAAAAACTTGCGATGCGACATATGTTATTAACTGATAGTTAAAATTTTAATCGGAGATTGTAGATATATACAGAGTGATCAATAATGATTGAAGGTTCCGCCTCGTTCTGATTTTTTGTTTGCCGCATCGTTGGGATGGTTGTGATAGTGAAATACGATTGACAGTTTGTATTGGCGTACATATTTCCACTCATTTTCATCATTCCTCGCAGTAAGAAAATATACTTCCAAATTAAAGTTGTCATGTTCTTCCATAACCACCATTCTAACGATTTGAATAAATAACAGTTTAATTTTAAAAGATAAAAACAAATTGTATGTCAACAAATTCAAAATACATAACGCCGCTGACTTTTCCAAATATCGGTAATATAGGAAACACAATTTAACATTGCCAGTAAATTGATACTAATTTTTTTCCGTGGAAGATAATTTTGATCATAATCAGTACTTTTTCAAATCACGTGACATTCGATCATTCTGGATCACTCTGTATATATATATTTGACTGTAAATATCCATTCTACCGGAAAAATTACATAGGTTTGCAAACCAATTTTTATTTTTAAAAAATCCTTAACAAGTGTTTATTTTTTAGAAAGAATAATCTGAGAAGTTTATCAAATAATAAAAACAAACACGTAATTCATACAAAAATATATTTTTTCTTAAATTACAACAAAAAGAAATGTTAATCACAGCTATTTTACATTTCCAATAAATAAATTAATGTTTATTTAACCCTATATGCGCTGGTCCATAAGGCGGTTCCAGCGTAATCGAAGGATGTTGAAATCCTGGTGCTAACGGATGTCTCGGGAACGTTGCACTAAATTCTGTTTGTACCGAATTCGTCGCTTCTACCGGTCCTACCGGATTGGCCACCCCTGGCCTGAAGACCGGATGAGGTGGGAGGTATAGTGGAGTTTGCGGGTGGGAATGTACCGGACCCTGAGTGGGAGGTTGTGGTACTAAATAATGTGGATCTGTTTGGCCATGTTGTTCCGTGTGAAAATCTGGTTGATGTACTTCATGACCAGCACCTGCTTCGGGGTGGAACGGAAATTGGGGATGTTCTGGTAAGTGTTGGGGGATTTGAACGGAAACTCCCGGATCTGAGGGAGGGGATATAGGGTGGGGAACTTCCGGAAGTGGTATTACTCCAGGAGGTTCAGGTGCGGGAGGATTTACAGGATATAAAGGAGTAATGTGTTTGAAAATTGGAATATTGGGGAAAGATTTTAATATATGGAGAAATGGTGGTGGTAGTTGTGGTACTACCGGTTGAGGTACTGGAATTTGTGGTACTGCCACGGGTTGTTGAACATGAATATGTGGTTGCGGTATATCTACATGTGGTTGTACATGAATATGTTGTTGTGGTATATCTACATGTGGTTGTACATGAAAATGTGGTTGTGGTTGAACGTGAACATGTGGTTCTTGTGGTACGTGAAAATGAGGTTGTACCGGATGAATATGTGGTTGAGGTTGCACGTGAACATGTGGTTGTGGTATGTCTACATGTGGTTGTACGTGAAAATGAGGTTGTACCGGATGAATATGTGGTTGATAATGCAAATGTGGTTGTGGTACTAATGGTTGTACCACTTGAGGAGGTGGTAAAATAGGCTGTACCACTTGCGGCGGTGGTAAAATAGGTTGTACCGGATGGACATGTGGTTGAAAGTGCAAATGTGGTTGAATATGCAAATGTGGTTGATGAATAAATGGTTGTGGTAGCAATGCTTGTGGAACTACTGGTTGTGGCAAAATTGGTTGTGGTAGTACCGGTTGATGTAAAACTGAATTAAACAATGGTTTAAAGAACGGATAGAATTGTTGTTGTACTGGTACCACCGGCTTCACAACTGGTACAAATTGTTGCGGTACATGTTTCTCGACGGGTATAACCGCTGGTACTTCTTCAGCTGGTTGAACTGGCTGAACAGGAACCACAGGCTGTACTGGATGTACAGGTTGTACGGGATGTATGTGTACGTGAGGTTTAACCTGTACTACCGGTTTTATTGGTCTAAAAACTGGCACATGGGCTGAATGTACGACTGGTTTCCATCCTCCAGTGTGGATCAGTGGTTTCAAAACTGTTAACGGTTTGGCGTAAGGGTAGTACCCAGTTAGGGGACCATAGCCTATTACATATTTGAAGCCGAGAGGATGTATTCCGACGTGTTTTGGCAGATAATGAGTAGCTCCGAACAATGTTCTCTTTTGTTGTAATCTGGATGCTTCTTCCTTCGCAGCTGCATCGTTAATTGGGTTCAAATGAAGGTCATTTTCTTGCTCTTGTTTATGTAACGGTGTTTGAGGAATTGCATTGACTAGCGTGATGAAAAGCAGAATCACCTGAAATTAATTGGCTTTTAATTATGTTGAAAGGTATGAACATTTTCGATTGATATACTAATAAACTATAAGATTAAGTGTTTCGGATAAACGCACTTAATTGGACAGCATTTTATAAAGTTCTCACATAACTATAAAATAAATAATTTATTCAGGTGTAGGTATTAAATACGATTCAAATGTATGTTAAATCAACCTTAAGACAATTTATAATATGAAAGTGTATATGAAGTATATGGTTCATAAATTATAGTTATTATAAATATAATTATCTATTTTAATGATACAAGTGATTCATATTTCAAATATATATTTTTTTCACATTTGTCCGTGGGATTTTCATCTAATATTCATAAATAAATATAACATATATTATTTATCAAAATTTCGTAATAAGGATGTTATAAATTTTAAAGAAAATGTAAAAATTTAAACATATCTACTAACACAAATATTTCATTAATGTTACACATATTGTAATATATTTCTCAGCTGTTCACCTTTAGCCTAAAGTTGCGAACACCTGTTTATATTCCGCGTTGAAGTAATAAATATATTTTTCACTTTACAAACACGTTTTTAGAAACAAGGTACAAACATGAATACAAATTTTTACGTACTCGTATTAGCATAAAAGTGAGCATACCAAAACAACGTGTAAGTAATTTCACAGTCCGATTTGAATGTTGAGCATAATAAAGACGAATTGTTGTATAGAAAATTGTAATAATTGTAACGTGTGAGCCCCGCTGCTACGCTGAACATGCGTCTAAGTATAGCGAAGACGCAATCGCGCTAGTATCCGGGCTACGTAAACAAACAAGCCGCGACGTTTTTAATTATTTCCGGTCGCCTGAACCTTTTGTGTTTATTGTTATTATGCGGTCGAACATTCTAGTCCTCTCTGGAAGTTAATGGCAACTATATAAAAGGGACGCAGCTATGCTCGGGAGTTGTTAGTTACATGGAGAGACATATATACTACGTTTACATGCAGTTTTGAAAATTGTTTCAGTTTTTAGTCAAAATTAAGCAAAACTGTTTACGTGCAGTTTTCAAAACAAGTTTAAAAACTGATTTGAAATCAGTTTCGGAGCATGCGCATTTAGCTGATGTAAGTGACAGATCCTCTTCACTCCAAATACTTCGTTTTGCTATTATTCCAATTATTTTTTTTATACTTCGCACTACTACGCGCTAAAATTACACAACTGTCAGTATATTTGAAGGTTAGTAACACAAAGCGACAGAAACGTTATGCTCTGTACGCATGCGCAGTATCGAAACTGAATTGTAAGTGTTTACTTGAGTAGTTTTGAAACTAGTTTTCAAGTCCAACCCATGAATTTTAGTTTTGGTTTGAGATAATTCAAAACCGTTTTGACACTGTATACATGGCGTTTTCAAAACTAAAAACCTTTTAAAACCGGTTTCAAAACCGCATGTAAACTCAGTAATAGAGACATTCACATAGGATGTTAGTGAAGCACAGCAGTATCGTGGTGAGCGTATGCGGTATATTGTCGAGTGGAGGACTCGGGAAGTTACTGGTATATTGGGATAGCCGTGGAAATGAATACTCGGTAATGTTGACGAGCATTAGTATACGAGAACAGTAACGGCGAGTCGGAAAGTTATGGTATATCTAATGTAACCATTTTTTTTAACTGCAGAACGAGACAGCGCGATGAGGGCGAGGGGGTGAAACGTCGCCGCGGGCGAATTTTTTTTCTATTCAAGATCAAATGCCTTATAATTGAAAGATACATTTTTATTTAGGGATGTGAAATTGCACGTTTTTCCCCTTTCATGTACAAAAATAAATTTAAATATATTTAACGGATTGTTGACTTAGAACAAGCAGACAACAAATATGTACGATCGTACGTCGTATCACACAGAATATCAACGTCATTTCACACAAAATATCAATAATTGTAAACTGTCATAAAATTGAGATGAAATGATGAGCCATTTAATTTTGTAAAAAAAAAGAACTTATTATTCAAAAACAAGGACATGGTAACAATGTATTAATAATATGTAACTTGAATTAATCTTAGATGACAGATTGCAATTGCAGACGCATTTGTTTTATATTTGTCGGCGGAGCAAATCAGTTTCAAAATGTCGGATCTAGTTTTCAAAAAGGAATGGAGCTCATTACATGATTTGTTGATGTTAGTCTTAATAATCAAAATAAATCAAAAATCAAGGTATAATAAATTATCGTTTGGTCCGTTTGCAAAAGCGGGACATTTTTGCTCTCGCTGGGGACAACGGGACAGACAGCCTGAAAGCGGGACTGTCTCGCCCAAAGCGAGACGTATGGTAACGTTAGGTATATCAGGATAGATGTGAAGTGAAAGAGAATACTCGGTAGTATTGAAGAGTATTAGGAAGCTAGGTATATGAGGACAGTAACGGCAAGTGGAAGTGGATACTCGGCAGTAATGGTGAAGAATTGTGGCATACTGAAGCTGTGGAAGTTAGACTGTTAGTTACATAAATAGACAGACAGTGAGGTGAAAAGTGTGACCTGTCCGAGCAGTTGAATATACAGACGCTGTTGAGTATATAGACGCTGTGAAGGTCGGTAGGCGGACAGTTGAACGTGATATAAATAAACAGTGACATAAATAGACGAAATAAATAATTAGTAAAATCGTATAAATAAATAGTCGTGTTAATTGTTAAATAAATAAATAGTACACTTTGCCCAAATAAATAAAAACGTTACATAATTATATAATTCCGTGCCACAATTTCGGTTAAATATGAAATCTGATGCCCCTTTGGGAGTCTATCTTATAGATTCTCTTTTCCCAAAAGTACTGAGATTACCGCATAAAAAAGTTTTTGAATCTTGAACACTTTATTGAATCTTAAAAAATTCGAATAGTTCAAAATACTGAAAAGAGAGTGATACACCGTAAACGTCCAAATATTTCCTAAAACAAAGAAGATAAAATTTCATGCAATTAAAGTATCATTTTGAAAGATTAGTAAGTATAGGTTATTTTTTATTGAAAATGAAAATATCTGGCATCACTGTAATGTCAATTTAAATTATTTTCAGATAATATAAAACATTCTATTCAAAAAAACCAACAACGATTTTGCTTCCAGCGAAGCCGGCAGTAGAATTCAGAATCTTTTCACACCAGAAAGTTTGAATTTACATTGCCCTCAACATTGCAATTTTAATTTGTAATACATTTCACCATTATTTCCTTCTACATAAAATAGCTCTGTCAAATTAATTAATGGGGGACTTAAAAACTGTGACATTAATTTCAGATTATTAAAAATTGTCAAATTATAAACAATGATTCAAAAATACTCACTAGTTAATTCAATATTTTCACTCATAACGATAGATTAAAAAATTCATTAACTAAGTTCTAATTAAACTTTCACAACTTAATCTTAATGCTGCAATTCTGAACAAATCTGCAAGTCTTACAGATCTGTAAATCTGAATAAAACCGACAAACACGCATCTATTTTTGTTGATTAATACAAAACTATACATAAGAGTGACAGCTTCCATTGCGATTTTCTTCATTATTTACAGATCTGTAAGACTTACAGATTTGTTCAGAATAGGGGATTACAGCTCAATCAAATTAAGAGAAATTAGTAAAAAATAGTGAAAGTACCTATATGCTTAATAATGCATATTAATAAAGAAATAAAACGATTGAAATACTTCGGAAATAAGGGGATTTTTGTTATAGCAGCTCGTCACTCATATGAAATCCATATATATTATTTTGATTGGCGACTCAAACACGGCCTATGAATATATAACGAATACCCAGTTAGGGGCGGAGCGTACTACCAATGGAAGTAGAGAAATTCAAATAGCGGAGGCGTTACTATCAGTCCAGTAGTGCAATTCTCAAACAGTTTTTATTTGAATATAAATATTTTGCATTAAACTTAATCATTTAAATACATTTCCAATTATAAATCATGTACACTTGTACAGTATAATAATATTCATTTATTTTTTACCTTCCGTCACCTTTAGGTAAGGAAGGTATTGTCTTTGGTCAAAAAATTCGGTGGTGAGTTTTTGAGGAATAAGGACGTTTTAGGGTCCCTAGAATACGATTTTACTATTTTTACGATGATGTCTGTATGTGTGTGTGAATGTATGTGTGTGTGTGTCTGTGTGTGACAAAATTTTCTAATGCGATAACTCTAATACAACAATTCCAAAAATTATAATTCTTTCGTATTCCTATTCGTTACATCCATGTGAAGAGCTAATTAGATTTTGGTTATAGTTGGTCAACCGGAAGTACCCTAATTTGAATATTTTAACAGTTTTTTTGAAAAAACGATGTTAAATATCATCTTTTCACATTTAATGTTATTATAAATATTAAAGAATATTTTATTCTCTATGTGATTTGAATGCATTTTATACTTCATATTAAATGGATATAGGGTTAAAAAATTATAAAGAAATTAAATATCATATGCTATAACTCTGGAAACAGCTGCTATATTAAGATAATTCTGATTGAAAGGTGTCAGTGTCAAGTGCAGTTGACAATATGTATTATAATTTTACTGGAAATATAGGATCTTTTGCTATAGTAACTTTCTGTACCTACGGAATTTGTACAAAATACATACAACTGCCTTAAGGTAAGGTACAAGAAATATAATCTTTTACAGGGAACTTTTTGTATGACATTTATACAAAATACATAGAACTGACGGAAGGTAATGTGCTGGCCACAGCAGATTTTTATAAATATAATTTACAAATAGCATATATTTCAAGAACATTTAGGTCCATGAAAAAATAGCTTGATATAAAAACTTATATTCGTGAAGTCACATCTATATTTTCAAATTTCGGAGGACTATAACTCGCTTATTAATAGGAATTTTATCACCGGATTTTCACCGACAGTGTTAGTTTTACTTAAACGTTCAAATGAAATTATATTTAAAAAATGGTGGAATCCCCTATTGCAGCATAAACGACTGATAAATATGATAATGTAAATTTTGTTTTTCACGCCCTAATTTTCTTATTCTCAATAATTTTATAGCCTGACATTCATATAATTTCTAACTTAATATTTGTAAAATTACATTTACGATAATTTTGAGAGCCCGCGAACTGACGCTTGGTAAACATCTTCAACGGTCCATGCACATATTATATCATTTTTACCAAAATAAACGCAGAATAAGTCATGATGATAATTAGGACAAAAAGAACAATTTACTGAGTTACTTGAGGGCAGCTGAGCTATTATTCCCTGAAACACTAAATTATCTCTTTCTAAAATATTGTCCTATATGATTTCCACAAAAATATCTCCACAAGTCACTTCACACTAAATTAGCACATACCACGAGTCTCATCGTAGTAACCCTTCCGTATCCACTGTACAGTACACACTTCAACTGTAACAACTTCCGAAAAAACAGCCACTTCCTGTGTTCCGGAGTATATATACGTCGGCCCCTTGGCCAGCCGCGATTGTTCAAGCGGAATACGAATTTGGCCAGGTGAAAATAATTAATATGGGCGGTATAACGCGATCGATTTATTTAAATATAGTTAGCAAACCAAATGTAACGAGTGAAAAGCATTAGAAAAGTGTTGACTGGACTCAATGCATTTCGTTCAAAGCCTACTTGGCAACGACGAGATTTTGATGTTTTATGGTGCTTTGTTTTAGCATATCATAACTTTCAATCATATATTCAATAGCTCTTTATATCTAGTGAAATTTTATTGGTTTTCACAACCAAATAATGAGATGTGAATTTTAATAATTAATCATATAATTCATTATTATTTTGTGGCACAAGGATAATATGATTATGATAATCAGGTACTAAACTGAAATGCACAATTACCCCACCCCCCTCCCGCCCTATAACTTTTTACCTTCCGTCACCTTTAGGTAAGGAAGGTATTGTCTTTGGTCAAAAAATTCGGTGGTGAGTTGTTGATGAATAAGCACGTTTTAGGGTCCCTAGAATACGATTTTACTATTTTTACGATGATGTCTGTATTTTGGTTAGAATTGGACAACCGGAAGTACCCTCATTTGAAGATTTTAACAGTTTTTTTTGAAAAAACTATGTTAAATATCATTTTTACCTTCCGTCACCTTAGGTAAGGAAGGTATTGTCTTTGGTCAAAAAATTCGGTGGTGAGTTGTTGATGAATAAGCACGTTTTAGGGTCCCTAGAATACGATTTTACTATTTTTACGATGATGTCTGTATGTGTGTGTGTGTGTGTGTATGTGTGTGTGTGTGTGTGTGTGTGTGTGTGTGTGTGTGTGTGTGTGTGACAAAATTTTCTAATGCGGTAACTCTAATACTACAATTCCAATAATTATAATTCTTTCGTATTCCTCTTCGTTACATCCATGTGAAGAGCTGATTAGATTTTGGTTATAATTGGTCAACCGGAAGTACCTTCATTTGAAGATTTTAACAGTTTTTCTTGAAAAAACGATGTTAAATATCATTTTTTCACATTTAATGTTATTATAAATATTAAAGAATTATTTATTCTCTATAGGATTTGAATGCATTTTATACTTCATATTAAATGGACATAGAGTTAAAAAATTATAAAGAAATTAAATATCATATATATTAGTCAGCTTTGCTATAACTCTGGAAACAGCTCTACATTAAGAAAATTCTGATTGAAAGGTGTCAGTGTCAAGTGCAGTTGACAGTATGTTTATGTTATAATTTTACTGGAAATATAGGATCTTTTGTTAGAAACTTTCTGTATGGAATTTGTATAAAATACATACAACTGCCTTAAGGTAATGTACAAGAAATATAATCTTTTGGAAGGAACTTTCTGTATGACATTTATACCAAATACATAGAACTGACGGAAGGTAATGTGCTGGCCACATCAGATTTTTTATTATAAGTAATAGAAACAATCTGATGTGACCAACACCAAACCTCCCGCTATTTAATTTTTATAAATTTAAATATAAATAAATAAATAAAATAAATATATCATCATGGCATATTACTCTTTGCTGGGTGTGCCAATCTGCTTTGTACGCAGATATCGGTAATGATGATGACATAAATATACATACTTACATATTTAGTTATTGCGGAAACTGTATTAAGATCCATTCCATATAACTATGGTTCTATTTACTACTTTCTTTTTAAAACGTTACTATTATTAATTTGGAATGATTAGTTCTTTGGCAGTGATATTTATCTGTCAGTTTCATACATTTGAGATATGAACTGTGTAACCAAGGAGTTTTGCTTGTTTAAAGCGTAGGCTCCGGGATTAAAATTATAGATAATTGTATAAATTTATCCATAAAATATATAGGAAAAGTATTTATGCAAATCTGTAGAAAATGTAATAATCTTTAATTTTTATAATAACACAAATCTTGAAAAATAACATTTGAAGGTATTTTTCGAAGAAAATCTATTTTGAGCTTCAAGTAAAGTGTCATTTCCGGTTATCTGATACACCAAAATCGAACGGTTTCTTCCTATATTAGAATAAGGTAGAAATACAAAATTTTCTGAATGATAGTATTTGAGTTAGAGTGGAGGATACACACACATTCATACACACAGACATCATCGTGAAAATGTTAAAATTGGATTCTACGGACCTTAAAACGTGGTCATTTACCAAAATCTCGATATGCAATTTTTAGCACTATCCCTATACCTCCCTTACCAAGGGTAGCGGGAGAAAAAAATGGCGGTTTATATTTTAGTAAAATAATTATAGGTAGCTATTTAAAAAAAAAAGTTGATAGTGGTCGTGCTAAATTTCATATCGAGATTTTGGTAAATGACCACGTTTTAAGGTCCCTAGAATCCAATTTTAACATTTTCACGATGATGTTTATGTGTATGTGTGAATCCTTCACTCTAATTCAAATACTACCATTCAGAAAATTTTGAAACCTTGTATTTCGAAGTTTTTCTGTAATGGAAAGAGCCCATTAGATTTTGGTGTAAATCGGATAACCGGAAATGGCACTTTACTAGAAGCTCAAAATAGTTTTTCTTCGAAAAATACCTTTAAATGTTATCTTTTCGAGATTAATGTTATTATAAAAATTAAAGATTATAAAATTTTCTACAGATCTGCATTAATACTTTTTGTACATATTTTATGGATAAATTTATAAAATTATCTATAATT